>PVKS010004180.1:75800-95940 GCA_004027875.1 Aplodontia rufa
GAACTGCAGTACCTGCTGGTGCGGTGCTCTCCGCAGAATATTAAAAGCCATAAAAAATGATACTTATATAGAGTTTGCAATAACGGGGGAAACAACCCACACTGTAATACGGAACAACGCACAGGCCCAAGATCGTGTGGGCACTAGGAGCTCTGCAGGCAGAAGCAAATTGCACAGGAAAATGAATTCGGGGATAGATATGAAAGCATTCAGGGTGCTGGGAAAATAGAATGGTCCTTTTCTTGTTTCTCCTTTTGTGCACTTTATATGTGCGTTAACAGAAAAGGCAATAAAACTTTCAAAAGCGGCCCCAGCGCACAAGCTGGACAAGCGGCAAATGGCGCACCAAGGCGCACAGGTAAGGGTGCAAGAGAACCAATCCCCACCTAGTGATGCAGTGTGGAGTGAGAAGGGCCCCAGGTGGGGAACAAGACCTACCTTTGACATTGCTCAGAGACAGCGAGCGCTCCTGGTCCGCCAGCCCAGGCCCCAGCCGGCCACTGCCGCCACTGTCCTTCTGCCGAGCCACAGCCACAGCAATGCCCACCGGTGGGTGTCGCACTTCTGCCTCCCCCTGGGCACCTGAGCCCTCCCGCCCGAAGGCCTTGGCGCTCTCGGGTCTCTCTGGGTCCCGCTTCAGTTGCCGGCCCCCTCCGGCAGCTGTGCCACCAGAATGTGGGAGGCGGGTCTGCGAGCGGGGGACGCCCGTGGAAGTGGGGGTGGGTTCAGGCTTCATGGTGCCCAGGCCTCCGAAAGGGCTCTTCTTGCCGCAGCCGCCTGGGCGCACGGCCACTGCCTCGCGGGCAAAGCTGCCGCTGTACTTGATAAGGCTCTGCATGGCAGAGGCCTCTCCGGGCGCGTGCAGGTCGGCACCAGGCCGGCTGCAGGTGGCCGAGGCACGGGGCAGCGCGCCCCCGGGGTCCAGGTAGGCTTTTTTGGAGGCGGCCGCGGCCTCCTCCTCGGCGCGGCTGGCGTGGTGGTGTTGGGCCGCCAGCACCGCCATCTGCGTGGTGGCGAAGTTGCCCAGCTCAAAGGGCTTCCATTTGTGCTCGGGGCCGGCGGGCGCAGGTGGCCTGGAAGGCTCCAAGCCAAAGAGCTTGGCGGTCTGCGGCGGGGCCCCCGGGCCGCGGGGCGCGCGCTCGCAGGGTCGCGGCTCCGCTTCGGGCTTGGGCAGCTCCTTGGCGGGCAGGTAGGTGCGCGGGTCCGGGGAAGCTCGCAGGGCGCGGGCGGGCGGGGCGTCGGCGGGCGGCGGGCGCTTGAGCGAGCGGATGACCGAGCTCTTCTCGCGCAGGACCTCAGGCCGCTCGGGCCGCGGCGAGCCAGGCGGGGCCTGCAGCACCCCGGGCCTGCCCACCTCGCGCTCACGGCCCCGGGCGTCGCGCGCCTGCGACGCGATCTGGATGGGCCCGGCGCGCTCGTCGAAGGCCTCCACGGAAGGCACAAAGGTGGGCGCCACCACGCGGTGCTCGCGGCCCGGCTCGCGGAAGACGGTGTAGACTCCTGCGGGCGCAGGGCCGGGGGGCGCCGGCGGCCCCTTGGGCGGCGGCGGGGGCAGCGGCGAGGGGCAGGGGCGCGGCGCCGGCAGCAGGGCCTCGGCTCTCCGCAGCAGCCGCGCGCTCTCCTCCTGCCGGGCCGCTTCCTTGGCGCCACCGCGGCTCGCCTCTACCACCAGCGCAGAGAGCCCAGGGTCCGCCACGCCGTTGCACAAGCCCAGCGCCGACGGCTGCAGGGCGCTCTTGCTCTTCGCCTCGGCCAGGAAGGGCGACAGGCGCTCTGCCAGGCGAGGGGGCCCACGGTCCTGGCGGCCCTCAGCCCGCGCTTCCTGGGTCAGGTCCACCACGCCACGTGGCCCAGCCGCCTCCTCGCGTGCCCGCGGGTCCTTCTTGCCGAAAAGCGGGGGCGGCTCCCCGCCGCGGCGCTCCTTGGCTGCACCTTCCCGCGACGACTTGGCTGGGGTGCCTGAGGAGTGACCACTTGGGGTCCTGGAGGAGGGCGCATGAGAATGCAGGGCGCCTGGGGGTCCTGGAGTGGGCAGGTAGAAGCCATCTGTGGAGAAGAGCACAGAGTGAGGAAGAGCCACCACACACCTCCACCAGGGTGCCCTGTGTCCCCAGGATGCCAAGGGGCAAGCTCAGTGCAGTCTTTGGGAGGGCAGGCTCCTGAAACCAAGCTGAAATCTCCAGCTGGCCCTCTAACCTTCCTAAGCCTCAGTTTCCTCTCCTGTAAAATGGGGCGAGACCAAAGATTATTTTAGCAGCTGCCCAGACAGAGGGGCCAACAAGGCTCGTGAAACTAGGTCTGGAAGGTACCAGAAAGTTGTGGGCAACCCTATAATAGTTCTTAGGGTTTCAAGGCTCAGAAAGGCCTCTTGGCAGGGTACATGTAGCTCAGAGGTAGAGCACTTGCCGAGAATGCACAAAGTCCTGGGTTCCTGAGAACCAAGAAAAAGAACAACAGCTATGGAACCGGCAGGATAGTATTGAGGGCACCAGAGAAGCCCCTGTAAAGTCCAGGACCACCCCCCCCAGCCCCCACAGTCCCACCCACTCCTGTTCCCTGACCTTTCTGGGTATCGAAGATGCTGGGCTGGCCCAGCTGGCTGAGGAGGGGGCTCCCACTAGTGGGGGGCTCCAGGTGGGTCAGGTGGAGGTAGGATGGGTACAGCCCGCTGGGCAAGTGGGAGAAACCTGCAGGAGAAAGACAAAGAACTGCACCACTTATACCTCCCACAAGGAGCTTCCTGCCGTGTTTTCTTTTCCTTGGAAACAAACCATTTTGGCCATCAGCCAGCTGGTGCAGGGAACCCAAGGTTTAACATCAGTTTCCAGGGCAACATTTGTCCCCCCTCCCAGGCCTGCCACTTTAGGTCTCCCCCCAGTTCCAGGCTGCCCTCAGGGGCTTGGGCTCTCAAACCCCCAGAAAGAGGGTCAGAACGGATCCAACCCAGAGGGGACGCTGGCAGCCACCAAGTGCAGGATGCCTGGCTATTACCCTTGAAACCTCAAAAACAACCTGGGAAGCCCATGCTCTTAGTATCTCATCTACAGACGGGAAACAAGGACTCAGAGAGGACCATGTGCCCAAGGTCATACAGCAGAGGAGGTCATTAGATCCCACAGCCTGGACTCTTAACCTCAGCCTAATATAGACCCCAGATGAGCAATGTAATGGACGCCTTCCCTGTTGTATGGCCCAAGGCTGGTCACTCCCCTTCTCAGAACCTGAGTGGACCCAGGATCTCTGGCTGCCAGGTTTCCCATGAAGGTGCTGGGAATTCACCCTTCAAGGGTCCACCCAGCCTCTCAAAAGGACCCCCACCAGCAACACCCAGATTCAGGGCCTCGCAGGACAAAGACAGGAAAAGGTAGCCACAGAGACTCAAGATGCCTAAGAGAGCACAGGAAGATACCTGCCAGGGAGCAAGAAGGTCAGGCAGGCAGATAGTGGGGCACTGGGCAAAGGTTCTGATGCTGAGCCTGGGCTGGGACCCAACTGGAGATCCCTGAGGAATCCCTATGCTGCTTCCTAGGAATGCCCTAGTTGCTTCCTCTGAAGCCAGGGATGCAAGACCTGTCCCTGCCCATGGGCTGATGTCTTTTCTCCCAGCATCATCTGATTATGACATTAACAACAATCACAGAACAAAAAGGAGTACCTGATACACATTATCTCATTTCATCGACTCAAACAATGCTCACATCCCTCTGTCCTCTCATCTGTAAAATGAGCACAATGGCCCCACCCCAACACTGGTTCCAAGGTTAAAGTGACCTCGAATATGCAGTACCTGAGACCAAGTAGGCACTGCATGCGATTGCCATCCTTAGAACTACTGTTATTATGGACCAGGATTTGTTGACCAAAGAGAACAGGAAATCTCAGGGAGGTCTGAGAAACAAGCCTGACCTTCTACTTTGGTCAGAAGACCCATCCACCATCCCAGGCCCACAGCGAACACCCGAACACCCGGCTGAGACAGGATAGCCACTCTGTGCAGGGCGCAAACCCGTTCCTGGATGAAGAGACCTGCCCCAAGGGGCCTGGCAGGAGCAGCCTGCCGGGAGGACCATGTGGTATAAGGCTTGGCAGGAGTCCTCTGGTGGGGATCCCCTGGCCACAGCTGCTGCCTCCTGAGGAACATGTAGCTACCCGCAGCCCCACCCCAGGGGATCCAGGATGCTGGTGATGCTCAATAACCCAGGTGTGGGACCCCAGGAGGAAGCAGAGAGGCAGGGCACTGGGAAAGGCCCCCAGAGCTCTCAATCTACTCCCAGAGGTGCAATCCAGGATCCAGGAGGATGGAGGCAGGACACAGTGCCAGCATCCAAAATCCACCAGGGCCAGCGGGTAGAGAGGCCCCTGCCTCAGAGACAGAGGGAGCAAGAGGAGCTCCAGGAGGTCCAGAATTTGCTCAGAGTGGGAGGGAATCCAGGCTTGCAGACCCCCTGTGGGGCTGCAACCAAAGAGGCTCCCACATTAGTCACCAGCCTCTTGTGCACCAGGGAGACAGTGTAAGCAGAACACACCAGGCCCTGCCCACAGCTCACTCTGGCAGCCAAGTCAGCCAATGGTTAAGGAATAATCACACAGGTAAATCTGCCAGTTACCATGGGAATGGTGGAGAGAAGGTGTCCCAGCCAGCCCCTGAAGGAGGGGCAGGAGACAGCCAGGGGGCTGGGGTGAGGGGCTGCAAGCAGAAGGAACAGCTTGTGCAAAGGCCCTGTGACAGCAAGGAGAGGAAGCACCGGGCATTTGAAGAACAACGGAAGGCCAGATGGCCAGGGCTGGACCCACCAGCCACTGGCAAGGCAGGGAGGAGGGGGACGGAGAGGAGGGGGACGGAGAGGAGAA
Source organism: Aplodontia rufa (assembly GCA_004027875.1). Lineage (NCBI taxonomy): Eukaryota > Metazoa > Chordata > Mammalia > Rodentia > Aplodontiidae > Aplodontia > Aplodontia rufa. The sequence continues at coordinate 80,652 of PVKS010004180.1, forward strand.
GGGCAGACTTGAGAAGTGCTAGGGAAATCAAATTGCCAGAGTAGTGGGGACAGCAGCCCAGCAGCCCTCAGCCCCACCCACCTGGCACGCTCCTTACCTTCATGGGCATGGGCGGCCCACAGCTGCACCATGGGCAGGTTGCTGGGGGTGGGGGAGCGGAAGGAGAGGTCAGAGGGCAAGGGCACCGGGCTCCCCTGGGACGAGGCCGAGGGCCCCATCCCGCTGGCCACAAAGCTGCCCAAGAAGGCCTCGCCTGCAGAGAGAAGGGAGGCTGTCAAGCAGCCAACCAGGCAGCTGCGGCCCCAGCCCACCACCCCAAGACCTCCATCTCTCCCCCATTCTGCAAAGCTGACATTGGCAAGGAAACCAAAGAGACCTCCCCACCCCACCCTGATCCCCTGGCCACAGGATGGACCCAGGTCAAGTCAACCAGACCCCAGGAAGAAAACGAGGACAAAGCCCACCCCAGCAGACCTCACCACTGGGGCACCCAGGACCCTCCAAGGAGGGCTTTCCTACCCCTGCTGTGTCACCAACCCAGGACTGAGGCGGTACCCTTTTTCTCCATTTGCAGATGGAAGCCTGAGGCTAGTGGGGGGGCCTCCTAAAGCCACACAGAGCAAGGAAATGGGGCACTTAGTGGTGGAGGGGTTCATGTTCTGAGCTCAGCAGAGCTCCTAGACCAGGAGGACGCCCTGAGGACCCCACAGCTCCCGTGGATGTGCCTGGGGCCCTCCAGGTGCTCCACCGCCCCCACATGACCAAGGCTCAGAGATGGGAAGAGCCTGTCACACAGCCAGGGAACAGTGAGTCACGCACACACAGTGGGGCATCCCAGAGCCTGCACTGGCCTCCCTGGGCCGCAGTGGATTAGGGAATGAACCTGGATGAAAGGGGACGGGTGAACCTGGCAGCTTGTATAGGTGGAGGGGAGCCCTGCCAGGGGCTTCCCCCAAGAGAACAGGGCCCCCGCTTATGGGAACCACTGCTGCTTGGCAGAAATAAGGAGCCCACCTATGCCAGGCCCATACCTGACAGAACGCCACCCAGGGGCTCCGCCCCAAGCTCCAAACATCCTGCCCTCCGAGAAAGAACCTGGCAGGACTCCTGATCACAGGCAAGAGGCAGGCCTGTGAAACCTGGGGCTAGAGGCTTCCCTCACCAGGCCTCAGTCTGCCCATCCACAAAGTGGGAATGAAATGCCTCCCTTTGAGAACAGTAGTGAAGGAGGAATGCTTCTAGCAACAACACGTATGAAATGACAAATAACAACTGATAATAACAGTAATAATAATAGCAGCAGGGACCACTGGGCACCAGCACTCTTGGTGATATCAAATCCTCCCAACTATGCCCTCCACAGGAGGAGACTGAGCCCCAAACAGATACACACAGAGGTCACCAAGCAGCCACCACATGCCAGCCTTGGCTGGCTGCAGATAAGGGCTTCCATATTCATCCTCAAGTAACCTGAAGTCCCTGGGAGGTGGGCACTGTTTGGTGGTGGCACAGAAAAGTTAAGTGACAATGCAGGAGGCTCGCAGTGTAAGAATGGCTTAGGTGCCCAGAGGACCTGGTCCAGCCACAGCCTCCCCACGAGGGGCAAACAAGTGCTCTCTGCCCACCTCCCAGGGGCATAGAATCCCAACAAGTGCAATCCAGCCCCTTCGGGGTCCGCACATGGAAATGGAGGTCACAATGAGCAAGGCCACAGTGGAGACAGCAGCAGCAGAGTGACGGGGGTGGCTCTCAGGCCAGAGGCCCATCATCCCAGCCTGTGTCCAGCCCCCCCACTCCAACCCAGCCCCCTCACCAGACTCCAGCGCCACGCCCTCGGGCCCCAGAGCCATGGTGGCCCTTCAGTCCATCCATGCGGCCCAGCCAAGCCCCAGGCTTCCTCCTTGGCGTGGCAAGCGGGCGGGTGGAAGGCTCCGGAAGCCAGCAGCCAGAGGTTTGCGCAAGGGCTTACATCAGCCGCCAGCTCTTCCTGCCCCGGGCCCCACGGAAGCCCAGCGGCCCAGGCCTGCCCCTGCCCGGGCTTGTGAAACCTGCCCGGCAGCACCCCGGGCCGAGGGGCGTTGGGGCCCGGATGCCACCAACGGCTGCTGCCTGCCACAGGGGCTCAACAGTGCCCCAACTCCCTCCCCCAGGACCGGGCGGGCACAGCTGGGGGATCCAGGATCAGGCTCATCAGGGCCGCTTAGGGTGCTGCTTTGCAACTCTAAAATGGGCACACCAACCCTACTTGCCCAGCCACGGGGGTAGTAAGAAGGGCAGTGGGTGTTGGCCCAGCTCGCTGTCCCCAAAGCCTCCCCAGAGCAGTCGGATGTCAATCAGACAGACTTCCGGCTGCTCACATCCCTGGTGCCCGCCCCCCTGCCCCACGGCGCTCCCTCAGGCCTTCCTCAGCCTTACCTGGGCCTCAGAGAAGACCCCGGCAACCACGCAGCCCAAGCTGGCCCAAAGTAACTCCTGTCCACCTGTGACACCTTGGAAATCCAGACCTGTCAGCCTGACCTTGGGTCCAAGGCCTGTCCTTCCCCACCAAACAGCACCCTAGCTGACAGTGGGATTGTCCTGCTTCCCACACATCTGGGCTGGGCCCCCAGGGGACAGTTGCTTTGGGCTGACTGCTTAAGTATTATTTCTTTTTAAGAAAAGGGAGGGGGAGAATCAATTTTATTTATTTTTTTCATCTGGTTTCTGTTTCTCCTACACTCAGTTGTGTTTGTGGTGCTGGGGTTCCAACCTGCATCCTCATGCATGCCAGGCAAATGCTCTTCCCATGAGCCACCACTCCAGCCCCTGAGTACTCTCTCTAATGCTCACAGGATCAGAGCACACAGACACACATTAGGATCTGGACAGGAGGTCAGGACAGCCCCTGACACACAGAGGACTCAACAAACCCTGAGGAGGCCACTGCCACCCTGGACTGTCCTGCCTGGTCTCCCAGGGTACTGGCCCCATTTGGCCAGCATCTGCAGACTGCCAGCACGGTCCCCCAGTGGCCAGAAGTACAAATACCCACCATGACCACATGCTCACACCTAGCTATAGAACAGAGCAGTGGCCATGCCAGTTCACAGGGAAGAGAGCAGGCTTCAGAGGTCCAGGGTCAGTCAGGACCTGCGCTCAGTGGCCTCCCCCAAGGACAATTCCGGGATCCTCGAGATGGGGGCTTCCTTCCCTCCAGCCTGGCCTCCCAAAGCTGGTCCCAGGCTGCCCCCTGGTGACTGAAGATCTCCTGACAGCTGCTTACCCTCATAATTATCTTACTTGACACCTTAGGAGCCAAGACCAATGACTGTCAAAACCTGAAACACGGACACAACAACAGTAAATTACGATTCACAGTGATAGCAGAGAACGCTGCTAAACTAACTCCATGAGCACAGGCGCCACCTGCGCTTAACCACCTCTCAAAAAGCTGCTCACTGAACCTTCACATCGGCCCTTTGTGGAGAGAGGATAATTGACAACCCAAGGTCACACAGGCAGGCAGCTGGGGCCAGAGCCAGGGCAGAGCTGGGAGGGAACTCAGGCCAGCTCCAGGGCCCAACAACTCACATCTAAATGCCTCCTACTGAATAGTCACACAAGCGTCCCCAACATGTGTGCACATGTGCACACGCACGCGCACACACACAAAGGAGAGTGTTCCCCTTCTCCATCATCCTGTCTATCATCCTCAACAAACTGCACACCACCTGTGTGTCCATCAGGTGGGGACTGAGGACACACATGACATTCAACAGTGCTGGACTGACAGAGCCCAAACCTGCTCTGTATCTGTGCCATGCAATGCAGGGACCACTGGCCACACGTGGCTACTGAGCACTCAGAACGTGGCCAGTGAGACTGAGGAATTGCATTTTTTTATTTCATTAAATTTTAATTAATTTAGATTTAATTTAGCAACATTCTGGGCAGAAGGTTCCTCCCTGCTGGAAAGTCAAGGAAGTGGGCAGGAATCTGACAGAGGGGTCACCAGGAGAGAGCAGGGAGGCAAATCCTGGCTCTCAGGACCACTGGTTCTGTGATTTGAGGGGCGATGTTCATAATTTCCCCAGGCTGTGAGAAATGGATATTGTAGTAACATCTCCCGGCCCCAGGGCTGATGCAAAGATTAAATGAGTTCATATTTGTAAAATGCTTTGCACATCATCTGGCACAAAGCGCCATGTAACGTCAGCCTCTATTGTTGTTCTTATTTATGGTCACAAAACCTAGGGCTCAGAGAAGATAAGCAACTCCTCCAAGGTCAGAGTCCAAACCGGGCCTTTCTCTATCCAAATGCCATTTGTCCTTTCTTAGAATAAAAATTTAATTGTGAAACTAGGAAGTTGGCGTCTGCTCATCATAAATGCACTGAATATTACTGATTTGTACACTTTTCAAATGGTTAATTTCGTGCTATGTGAATTGTGTGAGAGAGAGAGAAAAAGAGAATCAATTTTATTTAGTTTTTCATGTGGCTTTCGTTGCTCCGACACTTCACTGTTCATGTGGTGCACACGCACATACTTGTGCATGCCAGGCAAGTGATGTAATCACGGAGCCACTGCTCCAGCCCCTGGCCTCTATATTAAAATAAACAAAACGCAGTCGCTGCTCTGCTTCCTAATACAGGGGTGCATCTCACTGCCCAGAGAGCCCCAGGGCCCCTGCCTAGATCCCAGCTCACCCCCCCGCCCCGACCCCGACCCTGCAGGCCTGGGAGTTCTTGTTCCCTGTTTTACAGAGTAAGAAACTGAGGCTCCATGAAGCTGCCCAGGGTGACTGAGCCAATGCCCAAGTCAGCAGGGAGCCTGGCACCTGCAGTGTCCAAGCAGCAGGCTCAGTACTCCATGCTCCAATTCATGCCTAGGCTCTGTTTCTGCCCCTTCTCTACCCTAGTCTGCAACTGAGGCCCCTGGAAAAGGAGGGTGCACCTAACCCTGAAGTCCCCAGGAGGGATCTGACCACCTTCCCTGCAGGGGGCCACATACCAAGCCCATTTCAGTGAGTGGAAGGGAAGAGAAGCAGTCTGATCTTTTTTAGAGGGTAAGAACGGAGCAAAGTCCTCCAGAGCAAATCATTCATCATTCTTCTTCCTAAACAGTCTCAGCTCCAAGAACAAGACACATTCAGCAAAATTCAAATGCACAGACGGCCTCTAATCCTGAACAGGTCAGCATCAGGCAGAGGGAAACTGAGGCTCAGCAAGGAAGCACAAAGCACCCATCACAGAGTTCATGGGCCAGGAGTTAACCGGCTCCACTGCGGCACCACAAACAAAAAGTACATGAATACTCAAGGTCTCTGTAAGGTGGGGGCGAACAAGAGGCCACCCAGCCCCAGACACAATGAGCATCAACTTGGGTGTCTCTGCTCCTTGCGCAAATATTTAAAACACTAACAATAAAAATAATAATGAACTTTCTTTTACTATATGTCAGGCCCAGTGCCAAGCACATACATCACTGGCTCATGTAATCCTCACACCCACCGGAGGAAGGGTTAGTCACAGTGTCTGCCGTTTCCAAAGCAGGAACACCAAGGCAGAGACTCAAGGCTGGCCTAGGTCACCAGAGAATGGAATCTAGACAAGGTGCTTCCCCCCAGCAAGGATGCCTGTGTGCTGGGGATGGGGCCCCCTCAGGGGCTGCTCACAGGCAGGTCCCTAACAGAGAGGGTAGGTGTGATACCACTGCCCATGGAATCCTGCCTCTGCAGTGGATGGGGCCATTAGGGACCCTTCTAGAAGCTGACTCTATACAGTAGTCCTCCCTTATCCACAGTTTCCATCGTGACCCAAAAATATTAAATGAAAAATTCCAGAAAGAAATGATAAAGTGTGCTTGTTTGTTTGAGATGGGGGGGGGGGTCTCACTATGTTGTCCTGGCTGGTCTCAAACTGGGCTCGGGGCTGGGGTGGTGGCTCAGTGATTACAGCGCTTGCCCATCATGTGCAGGTACATGGGTTCAAACCCCAGCACCCACATACACAACTAAGTGTCAGAGCAACGAAAGCCATGTGAAAAACTCAATAAAAATTGATTCTCTCTGTCTCTTCCTCTCTCTCTCTCACTGTCCTTCTCTCTTTAAAAAAATAAATAAATAAATAAAATTCCTGGGCTCAAATGATCCTTCCTGCCTCAGCCTCCTAAGCAGCTGAGACTTCAGACATACGCACTACCACACCTGGAAGAAAAGCTTTAAATTGCACGCCTCTGAGAAACATGATGAAATCTTGTGCGTCTTGCTCAGCTCCCCCTGGGAGCTTAATCATCCTTCTGTGCAACGTATACAGCTGGCTGTATACACTACCCACCTGTCAATCACTTGGTCGGCATCTCAGTGTGGCAGGGCTTGTGCCTAATGCTAGGTCACAATGCCTACATCATCCCCTCGCTTCACCTCATCACGTAGACATTGTATCATCTCGCATGGTCACCAGAAGGGTGCGTGCTTTCCGAGAGATCATTCACACAACGTTTATGCTACTATGTTGTTATCATTGTTCTATTTTATTACAAGCTATTGTTAATCTCTTACTGTATCTAACTTATAAATTAAACTTGTCCTTAGTGTGTATGCATAAGAAACAACATAGTGTATATAGGGAACAGTACTAGCTGCAGTTTCAGACATCCCTGGGGGTCTTGGAACCAATCCCCATGATCAGGAGGGGCTCCTGTATGGGGCTCCTGCCATCCTGGCTGGTGGGAGTTGGGAGGGGAGCTGGGTGAGATCCTGGTGGGAATGAAGATCGGGTCAACAGTAAGGACCCAGGCACAGGGAATTATCTACATACACCCTTCTATACACAGCCTCACTCCGCTTCCAAATCAGGTGACACTGAGAAACCAAGCCACCCCTAACTACCCTATTTTAAGTTGCAACCTGCCCAACCCCTATCCCAGAATGGGCTTCTCCTGGGCTGGAGCAGTGGCTCAGCGGTTATGGCGCTTGCCTGGCATGTGCAAGTACACAAGTTCAAACCCCAGCACCACGTATACAACGAAGTATCAGAGCAACAAAAGCCACATGAAAAACTAAATAAAATCAATTCTCTCTCTCTGTCTCTCTCACTGTCCCTCTCTCTTTAAAAAAAAAAAAAAAGAAAGAAAGAAAGAAAGAGTGGGCTTCTCCTCGGTGCTTTTCACCACTGATCAGACCTTAGCACCCTATTTATCAGCTCTACCCCAGGAAAAGCAGCTGAGAACACTGGGTGACGCTTTGGTCTGTTAAAACTTTATTTACAAAAACAGGAAGTGAGCCAGATCTGGCCATAGTTTGCCTTACAATGTGAGCCTTGGTTGAATTCATCCCCAGTTCTCCACTCGCTGCCCGTAGTAAGTGCTCAATTAGTATCTATGGAAGGGGGGACACAGCAAGGTCACCAGGATGGGCCTCATTTCCCCTGTCCCTTCTACAGAAAAGGAGACAGAGGCTCTGACTCCCACACCTACCCTTTTGCACCAGCAACGCCAACCACCCAGACAAACCATGGAGCATCTACCAGGCTGTGGCTGCCTTATTTTTGATCCCAAAGGCCATTTTGACACAAAATACAGAACAAATATATTTTCCCTTCACTTCCCCCACCCCCAGTGCTGGGGATGGAACCCAGGGTCCTCTACCACTGCGCCACACCCCTACATTTTAAAACGTTTGGGCCTCTCCAAGGAACTGCATCCCTGAAGATGTCACCAAAGACTAAGGGAACTCATCAGCATGACCCAGTCAGGGCTGTCTCTAAGGAAAGAGCCCAAACCAGCTTCAGCATTTCTATGACACAGATGGAAATGGTGCCAGGGCCCTCCAGACAGAGGACCTTCACACCCTTTGAGTCTAGACCCTGAGAGTTCTGTGTGGCCTCAGACTGTATAAGGGTTCTTTTTTTTTTTTTTTTTTAAAGAGAGGGACAGTGAAAGGGAGAGAAAGACAGAATCGATTTTATTTAGCTTTTCATGTGGGTTTTGTTGCTCGACACCTCGTTGTGTAGATGGTGCTGGGGTTCAAACCCATATCCTCACGCATGCCAAGCAAGCGCTGTAACCGCTGAGCCACGGCTCCAGCCCCCTCATCAGCAATTTTTTACTAATTGTGGAGGAGGAGGGTGGGAAGCAGCCCGGGGAGGAAGAGCACAGAGCCAGCTATTTGGTCCCAGCCTTGGGAAAGCAAATCACAGAGCTTATCCAGGCCTGAAGATGCATCACAAATGAAAAGCTCTAAAAACTACTCAGAAACTGAAAGCAGGGATTTGAGCAGATATGTGCACACCCACGTTCACGGAGGCACCATTCACAACAGCCGAAACTGGAAACAGCCCCAGGGCCCATCGAGGGATGGTCGGACAAACACAATGTGATCCTTGCACACAACCGAACGTCAGCCCACCCCGACAAGGAAGGAAATTCTGACACACGCGCTGCAAAAGGACACCTACAACGTGATTCCATTTTTATGAGGATTTGGAGAAATTCATTGAGACAGAAAACAGGGGAGGGGAATACAGAAGGGGGGTGGGGAGTTAGTGTGTAATGGGTGCAGAGTTCCAGTTGGAGATGATGAGAAAGTTCTAGAACTGGATGGTAACTACACATTTAAAAATGAGGATGGTGGGGCTGGAGCGGTGGCTCAGCGGTTACTGGCTTGGCTTACATGCGTGAATATGCGAGTTCAAACCCCAGCACCATGTACACAATGAAGTGTCTGAGCAACGAAAGTCCATGAAAAACTAAATAAAAAATTGATTCTGTCTTTCTCTCTTTCACTTTAGAAAAAAATAAAAATAAAATAAATAAAATAAAAATGAGGATGGTGCCGGGCATGGTGGCAATCCCAGCAGCTTGGGAGGGCTGAGGCAGGAGGATCACAAGTTCAAAGCCAGCCTCAGCAGCTTAACGAGGCCCTAAGCAACATAGTGAGATCCTGTCTCAAAATAAAAAAATAAAAAGGGCTGGAAAAGGACTGGAGCAGTGGCTCAGTGGTTAAGGTGCTTGCCTGACATTTGCAAAGGTGCAGATTCAAACCCCACCACTGCATACACAACGAGGTGTGTAGCAACAACAGCCACATGAAAAACTAAATAAAATTGATTCTCTCTCCCTCACTCTCTCACTGTCCTTCTCTCTTAAAAAAAAAGGGGGGGGGGGCTGGAGATGTGGCTCAGTGGTTAGGCACCCCTGGGTTCAATCCCTGGTACAGAAAAAAAAAAAGATGGTGATAAATTTTGTTATTTTGAAACAATCATTTTAAAACATTACATAGAGGGGCTGGAGCAGTAGTTTAGTGGTTATGGTGTTTACCTGGCATGAGCTAGGACCAGGGTTCATTCAAACCTCAACACCATGTACACAACCGATTACTGAGGCAACGAAAACCAGATGAAAAACTAAATAAAATAGAGTCTCTCTCTTTCATGCTGTTCCTTTCTCTTAAAAAAAAAAAAAAAAAACTACATAGAAATGCAAAGGGTCAAGAGTTGCAATGGCAAACCTGAAGATGAAAAATAAAGTTCAAGGACTTAAAATGCCAACACACTGCTGGCCCAGTGGCACACGCTTGTAACCTGAGCACCTCTGGAGGCTGAGGCAGGAGGATTGCAAATTCAAGGCTGGCCTGGGCAACTTAGTGAGACCCTGTTGCGCAATAAATAAATAAATAAATAAATAATAAAAAAATTTAAAGGGCTGGGAATGTAGCTCAGTGGTGGAGCACTAGTCTATAATGTACAAGGCCCTGGGTTCAATCCCTAGGGGGGAAAAATCCACCAACATATACACACCCACAATAGTGGAGCCAGTCAGAACTTGGCACATGGGCAGTATGGTCAGACCTACGGAGTAAGACAGCCCAGAGCGACAGACCCAGATGCACAGTGTGGAAACAGGACGCTTATGAGAAAAGCTCTAAATCTTGACCCCTGCCTCACACCGTACACAGAAATCAAGTCCACATAAATATGTGGATTCAAAAAATGAAGAATTCTGGGGGCTGGAGCGGTGGCTCAGCGGTTAAGGTGCTTGCCTGGCATGCACGAGGACCCGAGTTCAAACCCCAGCACCACGTACACAACAAAGTGTCTAAGGAATGAAAGTCACATGAAAAGCTAAATAAAGATTGCTTCGCTCTCTCTCTCTCTCTCTTAAAAAAAAATGAAGAATTTTAAAGAAGTCAATAAAATAAAACTTCTAAATAGACTGCCACACTGGAAAATACTTTCATGAGTAAGTGCCAGCAAAGATTTCTTTTTTCTTTCTTTCTTTTAATTTTTGTATATTGTTGCTCCGGATGTTATATGTTGTTACAGGTGAAACCCAGAGACTCACACATGCTAGGCAAGCTCTATCACAGCTATACCCCCAACCCACTGGCAAAAATTTCCTAAAGACCATAAAAGAAGCACTAATCATAAAGGCAAGACTGAGAGGCTGCATTGCATTAAAGTTAGGAACTTCTTTTTTTTTTTTTTTTTTTTTTTAAGAGAGAGGAATAGTGAGAGAGACAGAGAAGGAGAGAAACAACTTTATTTAGTTTTTCACATGGCCTTAGTTGCTCCAACACTTAGTTGTGTACGTGGTGCTGGGGTTTGAACCCGGGTCCTCGTGCTTGCCAGGCAAGCGTCGAAACCGCTGAGCCACCGCTCCAGCCCCAAAGTTAGGAACTTCTATTCATCAAATAATACCATTAGGTAAAAGCAAAAGCAAGTTGGGCTGGAGCAGTGGCTCAGTGGCAGAGAGCTTGCCTGGCATGTATGAGGACCCAGGTTGGAACCCCAGCACCACGTACCAGCTGAGGGTTGGAGAAACAAAAACCACATGAAAACAATAAATAAAACTGATTCTCTTAAAAAAAAAAAAAAAAAAGACAAATCTCCACATGGAAAATCTATACCAATATATATTACCAATGAAAAACTTGTAACCAAAATATATAAAGAGTTCTTCCAAATCAATAAGAAAAAGACAACTTGATACGCAAATGGGCAAAGGGATGGTCACAAATAAGGAAGCCCCAACAGGTAGTAAATTTATGGCAAAATATTCACCTTTTTAAACTACTAGGAAAAGGTGAATTAAAAACTAGTACAGGGGGCTGGAGCGGTGGCTCGGTGGTTGTGGCGCCTGCCCGGCATGCGCGAGTACACGGGTTCAAACCCCAGCAACACCACGTACACAACTAAGTGTCAGAGCAACGAAAGCCATGTGAAAAACTCAATAAAAATTGATTCTCTCTGACTCTCTCTCTCACTGTCCTTCTCTCTTAAAAAAAAAAAAAAACTAGTACAGGACTGGGGATATGGCTCAGTGTTAGAGCACGTGCCTAACGCGTATGGAAGTTCAAGAATCTTTCTAACATTAACAGCCAAAAGCAGAAAACAACCACAGCAAGCATCAGGTCAGGTAAACAAATGGTGACACAATCATGTGACGGAACACCATTCCCCAAGGGAAGGAGCTTCGGCCACACAGAACACTGAAGGCAGACCTCCCCAGGGTGACGCTGATCGGAAGACGTGAGAGAGAACCCAAGGTATGGCTCCACAGACACCAAGTTCAAGAACAGGATGACCTCTGGGGGCACCGGGTTTTATAACCTGGCTGATGGTCACACAGATGAGTCTGATTGATTTAAAAAAAAAATCGGACTATGCATTTATAATCTGTGCTTTTTTGGGGTGTTTGCCTGAAATACCCACAGAATGTTCCCTTAAAGCTAATCCAGCAGAGCTGGGCCCGGTGGCACACGTCTATAATCCCAATGATTCCGGAAGGCCAAGGAAGGAGAACTGCAAGTTCAAGGCCAGCTTCAGAAACCTAGCAAGACCCTAAGCAACTTAGTGAGACCCTGTCTCAAAATAGAAAATTTGAAAAAAAAGGGGGGGGGGTCTGGGGATGTGGCTCAGTGGCAAAGCCACATATTTATAATAAATAAATATGTAAATAAATAAATAAATGATTTTCAAAAGGACCGGGGAGGTAGCTCTGGGGTAGACTGCTTGCCTACGACGTGGGAGGCCTTGGGTTTGATCCCCGGTGCTGCAAAACAAAAGGGACGAAAGCCAAGAGCTAAACTGCACACAAGTATGGTAAACAGTACATTCTGTGTAATTTTCATGCACTCTGACATCGACGTATTTACAAAATCCAACCCAAGGAAACAAACAAAAATAAACCAGCAAAGGAAACAGGCAAGAAAAAAAAATTCCTACCAATGCCTCTCCCCTCTGACAGCCCCCCAACTCTCTGGCAGAGAGAACAGGTCTTGCTTCTCAATATCTCGTTTGCTGGCTGTGTGACCTTGGAAAGCAACCTAACCTATCTGTGCACGACATTGTACTAACGTAAAACAAAACTGGCCGTGCACAGAGGCACACTCCTGTAATCCCAGTGACTCCAGAGGCTGAGGCAGGGAGATCACAAGTTCAAGGCCAGCAACTTACTAAGGCTCTGTCTCAAAAAAAAAAGGCTGGGGCTGTAGCTCAGTGGTAAAATGACCCTGGTTTCAATCCCCAGTTTCAAAAATAATAATCATAATAAAATGAAATAGAAGCAGCAAAAAAAGCAAGACACCATGTTCAGTGCCTTGCCATGAAGCTGACTTCATGACATTCCCCTAAGTAGGGGGAGGGGACCCTACACATCATTGGCAAAGTGGCTGATGCCACCATCCAGAGCTACCCCTGGAGAAGTAAGGAGGCAGCGGACAGAGCAGATTGCGATGACTGCCGCATAAACAGCCCCCCCAGCCGGAGAGCTCAGAGGCTGTCGGAAGGGAGCAAGAGCTGACCCAGCCTTCCCACCCCTCTGGGCATCTCCAGTTCAGTCTCCCAGCCCAGGTGAGCAGATTCCCTATGGGCATCTTCCAGCAAAGCTCCCAGCTCCTCCCCGCAGAGGAGGGCTCAGCTCCAGACCCTCTCCCACCACCAAATCAGACCCCCTGTGTGCAAGGACTTTGTTCAGCTCCAACCAGACACCAAGCCACACAAAAGAGGTGCTCAGGTTTAAATACTGGGAGTTGCAAATGCAGCCAGGGAGCAGTCAAGACCTGGCCCAGCCAATGATATGCAGAAAACCTCCCCCTCCCAGCCTGGGCCCCAGGACTCCAGACAGGCTCAATGCTAAAGCAATTACACAGGATTTCCCCATTGATTGAATTTCTCCCCTAAGGAGGACTCCTCTGCAAAAGGGAAGAAGAGGTAGGTTATAGCCAGGGCAGTGGTGCACCCAAGCCTATGACTAATCCCAGAGACTTGGGAGGCTGGGATAGGAGGATCACAAATTCCAGGCCAACTTAGGTAATTTATCAGGACCCTGACTCAAAATAAAAAAAACTAAAGCCAGGCACAGTGGCTCATGCCTGTAATCCCAGCAACTTGGGAGGCTGAGGCAGAAGGATCACAAGTTCAAAGTCGGCCTCAGAAACTTAGCGACGCCCTAAGCAATTTAGTGAGACCCTGTCTCAAAAAAAAAAAATAAAAAGGGGCAGGAGATGTAGCTGAGAGGTAAGGTGCCCATGAGTTCAATCCTCAGTACCTTGAATAATTTTTAAAAAAGAGGAGGAGGAGAAGGAGGAAGCAGAGGAGGGAGAGGAGGAGGATACAGGAACCTGATGGGGAAGGCAGAGCAAAGATAGCTAGGTCTCTGGACACACCAGCCAGGTTCTGATTGTGGGCTGGACCCTAGAAACTATGGCGCAGAGTTTTATACTTAGAAATGCTCTGGGCAAGAGGTGTGCAGCCTGGCAGGACAGAGAGCAGGGTCAAGAAACAAGCCATTTGGGCTGGACGGTGGCTCAGTGGTTGGAGCGCTTGCCTGGCATGCGCGAGGACCCAGGTTCAAACCCCAGCACCACATACACAACTGAGTGTTGGGAAAACAAAAACCACATGAAAAAAATAAAGAAAATTTATTCTTTCTATAATGATAACAATAATAATAATAACAATAAAAATGCCGGGTGCAGTGCTGCATGCCAGCAACTCGGGAGGCTGAGACAGGAGGATCACAAGTTCAAAGTCAGCCTTGGCAATTTAGCACTTTTGGAAGAAGTGCAATCAGATTGAAACCTACGCATCCCAGGAGCAAAAGATTCATTGTTTAATTTGCAAAATCAAAAACAAAAAGTTGGGGCTGGGGTTATAGCTCAGCAGCAGAGCACTTGTCTAGCACATGTGAGGCTCTGGGTTTGATCCTTAGCACTGAATAAAATTAAACAAATAAAATAAGAAGTATTCTGGCCATCTACAACTAAAAAACAGTTACTGTTGTTGTTTTTTGGGTTTGTTTTTTTTTTTTTAAAGAAAATACCTGGGCTGGAGCGGTGGCTCAGCTGTTGGGGCGCTTGCCTAGGGTGTACCACAACTGAGTGTTGGAGAAACAAAGGCCTGATGAACAAAATAAATAAAATTGATTCCATCTCTCTCTCTCTTAAAAAATATTATATATCTACATATATATATAATATTATATATATATATATATATATATCTTTTTTTATTCAGGAAGTTCTTCATAGCCAATAAGCCCAGCCCTGCATAAGAGCCCTACCTACTGTGTAGTACCTTTTTTTTTTTTTAAAGGTACTGGGGATTGGGCTGGAGCAGAGGCTCAGGGGTTGGAGTGCTTGCCCGGCACGTGCAAGGACCCAGGGTTCAAAACCAAGAACGATATGAAAAAATAAACAAGACTGATTCTCTCTCCCTCTCTCCTGTGCATGTTAGGCTAATGTTCTACCACTGGGCTACATCCCAGGCCTGCAATGCCTCCTTAGTTTTTTAAAGAAAAAGAGAGAGGGGGCTGGAGTGGTGGCTCAGTGATTGGAGCATTTGCCTGGCATATGTGAGGACCCGAGTTCATACCCCAGTAATACATACAACTGAGTGTTGGAGAAAGAAAGGCCAGATGAAAAAATAAATAAAACTTATTCTTTCCCTCTCTCTCTTAAAAGAGAGAGAGAGGGAGAGAGAGAGAGAGAGAGATAGAGTTAACTTTTTTTCATTTGGTTTTTGGTTCTCCTCCACTGAGTTGTAGATGCGGTGCTGGGGTTTGAACCCGATCCTCGTGCATGCCAGGCAAGCGCTCTACTGCAGAGCCATTGCTCCAGCCTGTAAAGCCTCTTTCATTAAATACAAGGAGATGGGCTGGAGCAGTGGCACAGCGGTCACAGTGCTTGCCTGGCATGCATAAGAACACAGGTTCAAACCCCAGCACCAGGTACACAACTGTGGGAACAATGAAAGCCACATGAAAAATGAAATAAAATTGATTCTCTCTCTCTCTCTCTCTCTCTCAAA
>PVKS010004181.1:0-95768 GCA_004027875.1 Aplodontia rufa
AAAAAAAAAAAAAAAGGCAACCCAGTTAAAAACAGAAACCTCAAAGGATCCTAAAGGAGCATGAGAAAAAAAAAATGTTTTGAAAATGTAAAGATTTGGCTACATGTAAAGTATAATAGGAGATGCCTCCATGATTTAAACCAAACTCACTTCCTCAAAGGCTTTGACTAATTCTTATGGCTTGCTATACTTTGCTTTCATTTAGTTTTTTTTTTTTTCCCTTTCTTTAACCTCTAATGCCCAGAACTAGATCCTTGGATTCCCAGAACATTGTCCCTGTTCACAGCGTGGATCTTTTTCTCTAATGACGGCTTGTGAACCCACCAGTTCAGCCCCAAGCTGAAAATATTACTTAAAATCACTGCTAATATTTATTTACTCATGTCCTTCTGTCCTAGCCTGTCACTTTCTCTATGGGCAACCTCTAAATTTTGAACTTACTTTTATCACCTTGGTAGAATGTTTGTAAGCAAAAGATTTTTTAATTTCGTAAGGATCATATTGTATACTCATCTGTAGCTGTCTTAACACTGTTACTAATGTTCAACAATGTTGTAGCAATTACAGCTGATTCATTTTCACGGCTGAAAATTAGGTCTTTGAGTGAATAACCATCCATTCTTCATTCAAGGGACACTGAACTGTTTCCAGTTTTTTGTTGATTCAAACAACAAAGCTATGAATATTCTTTCACCATTTCCAAGGAGATATATACACAGAAGGGAATTGCTGGGTTATTGGGATGTAAATGTTCAACTTTACAAGACAATGCCAAACTGTTTTCTAAAGGGGTATGTATCAATTTAAACTCCCAGCAGAGAGGTGTTAAAAAAAACCTCATTCCTCAAATCATTTCCAACAGCAGGTATAGCCAAATTACACTAATTTAATAGGGGCAAAATGATGGCTATTATCTCCTTGAGATTTTGATTTGTATTTCCCTGGTGAAATATTTACGAGCTCTATATTTTCATGAAAATGTATGTTCACAATCTTTGCCTATTTTATACTTGGATTTTCTCCTTTTTAAAAATCGACTTGTAGGGGCTGGAGTGGTGGCTCAGCCGTTGGGAGTGTTTGCCTTGAAACCATGAGGACCCAGGTTTGAACCCTGGCACCACATATACAACTGTCAGAGAAACAAAGGCCAGGATTATTCATGACACTTACTGATGGTGGGGACACTGCCACTGAGCTAAATATCCAGCCTTTCTTTTGAGATATGATCTAAGTTGCTGAAGCTGGTCTCAAACTTCCAATCCTCTTGCCTTAGCCTTCTGGGATTAAAGGCTGTGTGCTATTCTAAGCTTCCAGTTAGATTTTGTTTGAATTGTTTTTCACTTTCAGGTGCCTTAATGTTTACATAGTTTAGCCTCAAAATATATCTATTCTATTCTAATCTGTTTTAAAGAGCTTTCGTTAACACTTCAGAGTCAGCAAATCATTCAACTATGTCCTCTTACAAACATCCCAATTTTGATTTTTAAGTCCTCATCTGGAGTTGACTTTTGGGCATGGCATGAAGTACTAAGGAAAAACACATGGCATTCATTTGCTAAAATTTCCAAATTCATGTGTATTTGTAACTTTTCTCCTTCAACATGGGAAAAATTCTAAATAGCATCTGCTCTACAACTTACCAGGTGTATTAACCTGAAAACCTGCTTTGATAACAGTTAGCTTTAAACTCCTTTGGAAAACAGATCTGCTAAAGCAGGTTTGCAAACTTGTGGATTGTTTTCTAGTTTTTTCAATTAGCCTTTTTTGTCTCAAAATGTCTGGCACACCAGTATTTTCCTCAATGTCATCTCTATCTCCCACATTACTTCAGCTGTGAGGACACTGCACACTAATACCCATTAGATTCTGATAATGCACATTCCTGGGCTCCAACCTAAAAAATCAGAATCCTTAAAAATGGAAACAGGCATTTAAAAAAGTTTTTAAAGTGATTCTAAAGCTTTAGAAATATAAACTACAGGCCATTAAAAAGTAGAACATTACCTATTTCTTTCTACAATCTCACTGAGCCCCCTAACTAGCTCCCCCTTATGCATGCTTTAATATCCACATGCACATTTTATTCTGCATTTCTTAACAGAAACATAAATCTCTGAAATGCCTTAACAGTGGATGTTAGAACAGTTCTTTTAGAAAATATAAAAATCTACTGAAAATATTAACAAGGGCTATAATTTAAGTACAGGAATTAAAGTTAATATTGACAAATCTTTGATTATGATTAGGGTAGTTAAATTTGGGCTTTCCAAAATGTCATGGTATGAACTATGACCAAATATTCAGATCTCTAGCATCAATTAGGGTTAAGTGTTCTTAAAAATATTCACTCATTTCTGCATCCCAAAGTCACATATGCTTGCCTGTCTGGCGTAATGACTGAATGCCCTCTAACCAAGTTGGGTAGTTAACAAATGTCTTCCAAATGGCTTACCTATTATCAAGAGTTTATTCCAGTAATTTCCAAATTGAACAGATTTCAAAGTATCCGAGTGAGTAGCATATTAGATTTGGACTTAAACAGGTAGTATTAATTTCCAGGTTAAAGCAGATACACTATTGTGTGAAGCGTTCTCAAATACCACTTTGTTATGCAACAGTCCCAAGTTCTCTGTGGAGTTTGTTAAAAACCAAAAACCCACTTAGACCCAACAATCACCAAGAAAATTTTAGGTCTCTCTACATTTATAGAGAGTTAGAATTAACCAATGAGATTGTGACTGTTAGAAGTCATCTTAGAGATAAAGTTTCACATTTAGGAAAAGAATCTGACTCTAGCCATTCTCCAGTACTTATTAGTCTCATTTATCATATGAAGACTATATTTCAAAGCTACCATTGTATGTGGTGCATATATGGCAGAAAAGCAACATATTTCTCAATCTTTCTCTACAGAAATGTGACAAGCTCTAAGCAAATAGCATCCGATAAAAGTTGCTAACACACTGCCCACTCAAGTGCAATGATTATGATGCACTTGCATTAAGTGCTGTTTCCCCCTATACAAGAATCATTTAAATGATGCAAAGTTCTCAGCAGAGTTCTTAAACATCTCATCATTTAGTTACTGTCTCACTCTCAATTGAGGTCTGACTAGACAATCCTAAACTGCAGCTTCCAAATCGGCCTTGATTAGTCTGAAATATATTTTAGGCTGTGGTGAGACTGGCAACTACCTTGTAGTGAAGACAGGAAGGAAAAAATATTGAGCCTTTACAATTAAGCCACTTGTTACACACTCTTTTAATTCTCTTATCCTCCCCCCTCCCCAATTCTAGTATTCTTATAGCATAAAGTAACAGGAGCTGCCTATAAACAAGGGCTGCAGGAAATTCTTCCTTTTCCCTAAGCAGACCAATGGCTCATCTCTCCTAGCACAACTGTGTGGTCTTAAAAAACAAACAAACAAACAAAAAACAATACTTGACACACCTATCACTGGATTTTAAAATTTCCTGGTGCTATCATGTTATGTTGACAATACAAACATGAAGCCTTGATTTGGGACAAATGGGGAAAGAAGTTATAAAAATTTATTCTTCAAATTTCAAGGGAAAAATCTGTTTGGAAAACATCATTTATTGGCACTACTATGCAGAAAATATTAAATAGCTAATATCAGTGGTGTACTATCACAATTTATTTCAGAACTGAACTAGTTTAGATGACTAATGCCTATAAATAGCTAATAGGCAAAAACTTTGACAAGTTTCAGATTTTACTTGAATGAGATCACTATCCTCACTCAGGATACTAGCTTAATTCTCCTTAGCTATAAAAATGATTACTTCATGTCTTTGGCCTGGGGATGGGGGGAGGGAGTAGTGTCAGGAGAAATACATAAGGGAAGAGCTGTAAAGAAGATACATTTTGTCATCCCAACTGCATGAGATCTTTTCTCCTGGAAATAAAGACCCCAAGGCCTCCATTGCACTTTTATTTATATGTAACATTTGGGACAATTGTCCCAAAAGGCCAATACTTCCCAATTTAATCTGAGATAATAAAACAAGCAACAAAACAGTGTTTGGGATTTCAGTTTCTCACCCTTATCACCAAGACTCACTGCCTCCCATCATCAATATTTATTGAGCATTTACAGTGTACTAGGCACAATAGAACATACAGAAAACATTGTCCCTGCTCTTGAGGAGCTTACATTCTAAAAGGGGGAAAAATACAACTCTTTTAAAATGGCATTTTTTGTTTGGTGTTTTCTGTAAAGTACTGAGGAAATATTCTGTAGGGTGAGCTTTGGGTATAATTTAGCCCCATCATTATTTAAAGAGAAAAAGAGGAAGGATTTTGAAGGAGGACAATGACAGACCATTCAGGATTGGTAGGGTTTATAGGGAGATAAACACAATCTCATCAACTAAGGAGAGATGTGCTGCAGTAAAGAGGATGTGGGAAATAGTTGGTGGGATGCAAGCAAAGGAAGCAGGGTATCTTAGACACTGAGTGGAGCCAGAAAGATCATGCAGCCTTTCCCCAAGTACATAGCCACCAAGTAGGAATGGCTGGTGACATGACAGAAGGCTAAAAAAGGAAGGTAATCTTGTGCACTTGACAAAGGATCAAAACTGAAGGCAGGCCATATGAATATTAAGAAATTCTTAAAAACCAAATGATTTGGAAGCAAAAAACTTACAGTTAATGCTACCCCCATGTCATGATGGGCAAAAAGAACATTGTGGCTTCCTAAGTCAGAAAATGCCATATACCAAAATTTTGAATGGAACAAAATACTTTTCTCCAATCTCCCCCTCCCCAAGAAAACTTATTTTCATTTCTTTTTTTTTTTTTTGGTGGGGTGAGAAGGGGGAATATGGGACATAGTTGAGAACGGTAGTTTATATTAGCAGTATTTTTGTTATAAACTTTGCATTCAAACTTGGTAAAAGCCCATTAGCTGCCAAGAGGGAATAAGGAATACATTTCCAAG
Source organism: Aplodontia rufa (assembly GCA_004027875.1). Taxonomy (NCBI): domain Eukaryota; kingdom Metazoa; phylum Chordata; class Mammalia; order Rodentia; family Aplodontiidae; genus Aplodontia; species Aplodontia rufa. Next base: position 4,964 of record PVKS010004181.1, read on the forward strand.
AATGTACAATTTCCTTTGGAGAAGTTTCAAAACCAAAAGACTAATTTACATGAAAAGCTGTAGAGAAAGTAGTTGAAAAGTCCATTCATAAAACTTTTATTCCACTTACATGAACTTAATACATGTTCTTAACAATTATGCTTGGATTGTTCATGAAAATTTCATAAGACATTAAACAAAGCTAGCCATCATCTCAAGTTATTTCCCTGTTAACTATTTTTACAGCACATGCATGTTAGGCAAGTATAAAAAAAAAAGATCACAAAAGCATAAAACAAAACAAAAAACAAAACAAAACAAAACAAAAAAAACCCCCAAAAACAAAACAAAACAAAAAAATCCTAAAAAAGTTAAATACATGGGATTTTGTTTTACTGCTGTGCTTGATATTCATGAAGTAATGGATACCAAGCAATTCATTTTTACTGCATCTTTAATTTTACATTTGTTCTTAGGTTGCCTAAAACATTTAAATACAAATAAAATGTGTAGCAAAAATAATGAAAGCAAACAGCAGGTAACTTTACAAACAATGGAATGTGAACCGTTTCTGTCCTTAACCAGAGTAAATTGGGTCACAACTTTGTCTAAAGGAGCACTTCTGCAGCTATAGTCAAAGGTGTGCACACTGAGACTGACTATTCCACAGAAACACATGATTCACACATGTAGGACCCATGGGATATCTGTTTCTACTACAGCCTTATAAGTGCTCCAGACCTTAAAAGTACCCACAATAACTACAACCTGTGACTGGAACCAATGATCCCTTTTATTCCCCACCAGGACAAACCAATATGTAGGCAGTTTTCTTTGCTTAGACATGGAAGCAGTTTTAACACTGGCTCTTGTGAAGCCACAATGTACCTAAAGTACTATGCCAAACATTTGTAACTTGTATAAAAATTCCACATCCCCATATTGGCCACCTCAAGATGAAAACAGATAACTCCCTAATGTTAACTGGCTCTACCCCCCTAATATTAAACATAAAAACCACATGGGAAATATAGAAATTCAAATAGAAGTAACATAAACCTGTCATAAATCGTAAACAAAAAACTATTTGTGGGACAGCATGGATGACAAATGGTCTACTGTGTAAATTTTAGAATGAGGCAGACAAAAGTTGGAAGGCCGGTTAATTTTCCCCTCCTTCTCCTGCTTCCGCTTCGTCTCCTTGGGTATCTGATGTCCACAACTGGTTTAAAAAAAAAAAAAAAAAAAAAAAGGAAAAGCTTTCATATGTATGCCAAGTCCCAGTATATAATCATGTGTTTTAGTTGGCAAGCATTCTTAGAACGACAGCTCTACCAAAAACAGCTTCAAAAATACCTCAATATATTTATTTTCCCCCTAATCATCTTGTAAGCATGGTACAAACACAGCACAGTTGTCTTCAAATAACAAGGTTAGATACAGCAAACTTGAGGTTATTCATTAAAGGTGAAGAGAAAGTAGTAGAAATCACGAAGTAATAAAAACCATTAAATTATCAATAGCTACCAGAATTATGAGATTGTCCAGAAAAGCCCTGAAAGATGTTTATACTAGTTTAGTACAACTAAAGCAGAATTACCTAATCTGGTCCATGCTCAAGGAGCTAAAATAAAAAGGCTGACTACTCTCCCTTTAGAGCTTAGACTGACTCCCACTCCAAAGAAAATCCTACACCACACACACAAAAAAAGCTTTTCTGCCACTTTTAGCTTAGAAAAGCAAGTTCATCTTTTTGTATGACTCAAAATGAATGCTGAACAAACAGTATGGTCAGAATCAAATATTCTAAGAGGCAAAACAAAACCTGTCCCATAGTATGGTAGATTATGTATTACTGACCCCTACTGTTTTTTCATTGATGTTACTGTATTTCAACAGGTGAAAAAAAAAATCACATTAATTCATTTATTAATCAAATATATCTCTGGAGCAGAAAGGAAACTCCTTCCAAGCTTACAAAGCTAGCTAAATGACCTTGTGTACAGTCTGTGCTTCTGTTATATCAGCAAGCAGTTTTGTAGGAAAAGATGAAATTGTCTATAAAGTCTTTCCTATTCCTAGCCTTCAAGGATTCTTGAATTTCATAAATAAATGTTAAAAAAAAACTTGATACAAGAAAGTTCTCTTTCTGGAGTTGTTGATAATCATGGTCAACTAGGTTCAGGCTCAAATAATAGGTTAGGGCGCTGGAGCAGTAGCTCAGCATTCACGGTACTTCCCTGGCACGCATGAGGATGTAGGTTTGAACCCCAGCATCACATATACAATGAAGTGTCAGAGCAATGAAAACCACATGAAAAACTAAATAAAATCGATTCTCTCTCACTGTCCCCCTCTTAAACTAGGTTAGGTTTTGGCATAATTTCTTAAGAACTGATCAAAGCATTTTAAAATATATATATATTTTGGTACCAGGTCTTGAACCCAGGGGTGCTTAACCACTGAGTAGCATCCGAAGCCCATTTTTCATTTTGAGACAGGATCTTGCTAAGTTGCTTTACATCCTTGATAAATTGGTAAAGCAGGCTTTGGACTGTGATCCTCCTGCCTCAGCTTTCGGAGCTGCTGGGATTACAGTGTGTGCCACCATGTCCCGCCAAAGCAACCTACAATTCTGCCAGCTGATGCTAATAGTAAGGCTCAGCGAAAACACAGTAATAAATACTGACAGAAGCAGAATGAGAACTTTGGCTTCCTTCTTAATTAGCTGTTGCAGTATACACTTTATGCTATTCTGATGCCAGAATTCAGCTGTATTAGATCAGGCCTTCTTGAAAAAGTGATGAGAACACAATGCAACAGAACTAGGCCTCAGGTTCCACCTTATCACTTCAAACCAGAGAAGAATAGTCAAGGTGCTTCTCGAAAAAGAAATCAACACTAAAATTAGCTAACAAATTGAAGTGTTTCATTCACTTGACATAAAGATTTTTTCATATAGACTGGTTTCTCTCATTGTAGTACAGGGCTTGGATTTAGGGTCTCACACACACTAGGCAACTGCTCCAATGGGCTGCACCCCAAGCCCTTATTAAATTTATTTTGAAGACAAGGTCTTGAACCAAGTTCCTCAGGCTGGCCTTGAATTAGCAATCCTCCAGCCTCAGGCTCCCTAGTAGCCAGGATTACCGGTGTGCAACTACAATGCCTGGCTTCACTCTTGACTAAAACTATGGTAAATTCATAGACAGCTCCAAACTGCACTTGCTAAAATACTTTTAGCTATTTAATTGGCAGTGTACTACAATGAAGTTGGTACATTTGAAACATAAAATGCTAACACATAGTTCCTCCTCAAGAGAAATGCCCCAAAGCTAACAAAACCTGGCACACTAGACTATAATCTCTAATTTCTACCTCTTTTCCTAACAGCAGATGCTTGGTAGTTTTTTAAAACTTCAAATTTAAAATTTATCTGAAGGAGGAGAATGGTAAAACCTAAGGAACCAAGGAGACCATATAAACTAACTGCAATCTTTAAACTTTATCTGGATTCCAATTCAAATAAAAAAACTGTCAAAAGAAAATGGAATTTAGGTATTTAATATCATTTAAAGAATTACTGTTCATTTTTTTGTGTGACAATGTTATTGTGGCTCTTTTTCAAAATCTGAAAATACCAAAGACAATAACTTTCCAATAAGTAATTTTTTTTGGTAAACAGACTAACCAAAATAGCTTTCTATTTGAATTCTGCAAAGCACCTGAAAATTTCCAGCTGATATTATTACTGCCTTACTGTATTTTTTGATACTAAGCTGTTCTGTGACTAACATGGAAACACTCAAGATTCGAAATAGAAAACATCATTTAAAAATTCCAAAGTATGGATCAAAAAATTATTCTGAGAATTAAAATTTCACAATAGACCTGTACATAACTAATGGCAATTGTACATTTTTTTGTACTTCAATCTAAGACCACAATTTCTTTTTTTTCTTTTTTAAAAGAGAGAGGGAAGAAAGAGGGACAGTGAGAGAGACAGAGAAAGAAACAAGTTTATTTAGTTTTTCACATGGCCTTCGCTGCTCCAACACTTAGTTGTGTACGTGGTGCTGGGGTTTGAACCCGGGTCCTCGTGCTTGCCAGGCAAGCGCTGAAATCGCTGAGCCACCACTCCAGCCCCTAATACTACAATTTCTAACCATAAGAAAACTATCTTCATATGGTTTTATTAAGAGCAGACAGAATATGACATTTAACTAAAAGCTCAGAAATATTCCTTAAAAACTTCTCTTCATTCATAATAATCATTAATGACGCTGTTATGTACTTACTGTCAAGTTGTCTCTCAGTAACTGCATTATTAGCGTGCTGTCTTTGTATGATTCTTCACTTAATGTATCAAGTTCAGCAATAGCTTCATCAAAAGCCTGTGATTTTAAGAAAAGTAAATTTCAGTACTTAAATAATAAAGGTTTATAGATCTCCACATAACAAGTAAAACACATACCGTCTTTGCAAGCGAGCAGGCTTTCTCTGGGGAGTTCAGAATCTCGTAATAGAACACAGAGAAGTTAAGGGCCAGACCCAATCTGATAGGATGTGTTGGCTGCATTTCCTTTTTGCTGATTTCAAAAGCTTCTTGGTATGCTTGTTGTGACTGATCCACAATCCCTGGATAACAAGACATCAAAATATACTGATAAAGCAGTCAGCACTTATATTCACTCCCAGAACCAAACCTTTCATTTAATACCCTATGTATAATCTGAAACATAAGCTGTTAAAGACCTTAATTGAACTAGATCACTAAAAAAGGGGAGAGGGGGCTGGAGCGGTGGCCCGGCAGTTACCGTCTTGCCCGGCATGCGCAAGTACACGGGTTTAAACCCCAGCACCCACAAACACAACTCAGTGTCAGAGCAACGAAGGCCATATGAAAAATTCAATAAAAATTGATTCTCTCTCTCACTGTCCTCTCTTAAAAAAAAAGGGGGGGGGCTTCCTCTTGGATAAAAATAGCCATTTGTTAATGTCAAAACAAAAAAAAATTTAATCTCATCTCTGTTACATTTTTAATAATCAGTATTGCTTCTCAGTTATGCTGTGGCCACTGTTTTTTAAAATCCTGGGGAAACATCATTGTACAAAAAAACTGGCTTTTCAGAAAGCAGAAAAGCAGAAGGTATGTAGTTTTCAGCATGCAAAAACACTACTGCTTGGGGCTTGAGCAGTGGCTCGGTGGTTACAGTGCTTGCTTGGCATGAGCGAGGACATGGGTTTGAACCCGAGCACCATGCACACAACGAAGTGTCAGAGCAGCAAAAGCCACATGAAAATACTACATGAAATTGATTCTCTCTCTGTCCTCCTCGCTCAAACAAAACAACCAAAAAACAAACAAAAAATACTGCTTGTTATTCAGTGCTCTGAAGCAATTTAAAAACTTAACGAAAAACTGTTTTTACTTCAGAAAGGGACTACTTCCACACTATCTTATACAAGTTCAGCCAACAGGTTTAAAACAAAAATGGCATACCTTTCTTATCATCACCAGCAGCAACCTCAGCCAAGTAACGGTAATAGTCTCCTTTCATTTTCAAATAGAAGACTTTGCTCTCTGCTTGTGAAGCATTGGGGATCAAGAATTTTTCCAAAAGAGACTTAAGAAGAAAAGAAACATAAGAACAAAACAGTTACAAAACAATATTAAATGCATTTTAATTTAAGCACATACTGTAGCCTAAGAACTTTCATACCCAATCACTGTAAGTAAAAGAATTGAAAAAGCAAAGGGCTCATGAATTTGTAGTTTAAAAGTTAGTAGAATGCTTTGGCAGCAACACTTAAAATTTGAAGTTAGTACTTGATTTGCTAGTACAGGGCTAAATACAGGACCCTAACAGTGGTTTATCTACTCACATGCTGAGTTCAATGAAATACTGAAGAACATTTTCTAATGAGCATGCAAACTTTCTACTTAAATATAATAATAACATGAAAACAGAAGAGCCTCAGATGAATCAGACTCTGGAGGAATAACTAAAGCAGAAACCATAATATAACAGAACCAAAGTCCATTCTAGAGGAAGCAGAAAAAAATTAAACTCACTTAAACAACACAATTGAAATAATACCTCATAATAGGTAATACCTCAAAATAAAAGCTTAATTTCCAGAAGAAAATTAGGACAATGAAAGGACTGCGATATAAAGAATAGATCTTTAATCTCATTAAAATCATTTTTTTTACCTAGCAATATATTTAGAAATCATCACAGAAAACATAAAATGGTCACCCTATAGTTTTGTTTAAAACTAACAACTCAAGCTTATCTGAATATCAACAAAGTAAAAATGATCAACCACAACCATTTTAAAGCAACAACTTTATTGGGGGAAAAGACTCTTAAATAAACAAGGGATTTTTTTTCTTTTAAGTGCAGTAGCACAAGACAAACCAATTACCCCCATACTGCACACACCCGTCTCTTGATTCTTCTGTATTTCGCCCCTACAACTGATATGTTTATATTGTGAATTTTCCAGAATTAAATAATCACATAAGTTCCATCTGGATTCCTGGGGGCCTGGGGCGCGGGGCAACAGGAGTATGCTACATTGTTGATTTGTCTCCCTCCCCTCCCCTCCTTTTCCACTTCCCCCACCCCAAGATCTTTAAGTTACACCAGAAAACTTAAACTCTAAGTGAGGTGTCGGTGAATGTTACTAGAATTAATAATCTATCTTTATATTAACTTCTATATTCCTAAAACATCCTATTTTACACTGGGGTAGCACATATTAAACTAACATATTGTCTAGAATTAAAATAACAGTTAAGAATCTCTTTCCTTAAGTTTAACACTGAATGAGCCACAAAACAATAATAGCTTTAATGCTATCAACTAGAATCCACACGTAACAGATGGGCTGGTAAACAGTAATCCGGCTATTTACTGACCTGAGGAACAAGTATCAACAATGGTAAAATGTTTGTGAAATGCTTACCCTAAAAAATTGAGAAAAGTAAAAAAGGCATACTCCTACTAAATCTTCCTGTGACGTAAAACTTACAAGCATAAAGACTCAAAAGCCTGCTAGGCACAGCGGTACATGGCTGTAATCCCAGCAACTCAGGAGGATGAGACAGGAGGATCACAAATTCAAGGCCAGGTAGGGCAACTTAGCAAGTCCCTGTCTCAAAAAATAAAAAGGGAGAGATATACAGCTCAGTAGTAGAGCACCCTTGGTTTCAATCCCCAGTACTGCCACCCCTGCGTTCCAAAAGACTTTAAGAAACAGAAAGGGTAGATGATCTCCATCAGTTCCCTGCAGTCTCTGCTCATGTATACCATTCCTCATCCTGTCAAATGGTGGGTTTTATTTCCTTTTCCCTTAAATTTGGGCAGGCTTTGTTGACTTGCTGTGAACCAGCAGAATTCAGTGTAAGTGACTACTGTTCCATTATGGACCTAACCTTTAACAAGTCTGGAAGATTTTCCTTTGGTTCTCTTGCAGCCCTGAGCTGTGCATAAGAAGTCAAACTATACGGTTAAAGAGAAAGACCATGCCACCCTTAGCCACTGCAAATATAAGTGAAGCTGTCCTAAGGTATTTCAGTCCTGGCTGAAATCCTAGTTGAATGCAGCCATGAGTGGTTCAAGCCAATGCCATGAGAAGAAATGTCCAATAAGAGTTTAGCCAAGCTAGGGCTGAAGCAGCAGCTCAGCAGTTGGGAGAGGTTGCCTGGCATGCGTGAGGACCTGGGTTCAAACCCCAGCACCACGTACACAACAAGTGTAGGAGGAACAAAGGTCAGATGAAAAAATTAATAAAATTGATTCTTTCTCTCCCTTAAAAAATTCACCCAAGCCACAGATTCACAAGAAAGAACAAACCACTGTTTTAAATCACCAAGTTGTGAATGGTCTGTTAAATAGCAGTTGATAACTGAGGCAAGTTATTTTTTTAAATATGTAATGATAACATTTTAACAATAAACAACACTTTTGGTATTTAGGTTGTATTTTCTATGGATTATTCAATTGATTCTTCTCTAGCCCCATTTATCAGGTACAAACTATAATGATTTATCATTTTATGGATGTCAATGGGGCCCAACAATGTAATGTGCTTAAAATCACATCTATCTTGTGAAGTTCAACTCCAATTAGGCAATCTAACTAGTACTCCTAAAATTACGATACGCTGTAAGTGTAGGATGATAATGTCTACCAAAAAGAACAATGTGATGCCAAGACATATCAACACAATTAGAAATAAAAAGAAATATAATTGTACTGATGAGATCACGTCTAGAATATAATTTTGAAAATCAAGACACACTAACAAAACTTGAAAACATACAGAATAAGCAAGAATAGTGAGGATGCTAGCAACTGTCATGAAAATGGGAGTAACAGGACATAAATGGCTCAAAAAGATCAATTAAATATACAATGGAGAAAATTTATGAGTTCAAAATTAGAATCAGTCCCCTAGTCAGACAAAGACTTTCTCTTTTCTTTTAGAGGCATAAGGAGAAACAAGAGAGATCACAAGAGATATTTAGTAGAGGGGATTAAAAAAAAAAAATCAGATGGGAGCATGCCTATACCAGCTACTTGGGAGGCCGAGAAAGGAGGACTGCAGAGTTCCAGGCCAGTCTGGAGAACTTAATGAGATCCTGTCTCAAAATAAAATTTTTAACAGGGCTGAGGATGCACGCAGCTCAGTGGTAGAATGCTTGCCTATTCTAACACAAAGCCCTGGGTTTAAATCCCCAGAATCTTAAAAAGAAAAAAAAATTTAGATGGGGCCTTTTGCAACTCTAGGGAAAAATGCAGAGGGGTTTGTTGGTTTAAGTTAATTGTTAACATAAAAGAGGCAATTAGGTAATGTTAACTTGTCAAACTCAAATAATAATGAAAGCTAATTTTCCAGATTTGGAAGACAGAAGAAAGCAACAAATGCATAGAGAAAAAGAAAGAACAGAACCTACAAGGAAATAGTGCAGATCAGAAAGCAGTGGAAAAAGAAAGGGGAAAAAATGGAGGCAAAGTAGAAAATGGAAAGGTAGAAAGGAATGACACTTCAAAATGAACAAAAAATTTAAGAGAATATCCAATTAAAAACACAGTGCAACCTCTTAAATTTCGTTAGACTACAATAGTACAATGAAAGGAATGATGAGACTCTGAATTTAATAGGAAAGTGGGTATAACATTATATAAGGAGTATACCACACATCACAACTTCAACAATAAAATAAAGCCTAGACTGTTTATTACCTAAATTCAATTCTCAGTTTACTTGCTTACTATCTGTATCACCTTGACAAACTTGTAATCTCACAGATTTCTCATCTGTCAAGCAGGGAATATCAACAGGAGGCATGATATCAAGGGGTGGCAGAAGGATGAATGAGTTATAATATACAGTATAGAAATACAGAGTAGTACAGTCTGAAACATAAGCAACGAAGCGTCGTTACCCTTTATGACAGAAAAAAAAATCTAGCATGCACCACACTTTCTTTTCCCTTTACATACTGTCCAAATTAATTAAGCAAATTACTTTAAGAAAATATGCATACCCTAGTAATTTTAAAACAACCCTGTAACCAGCCAACCCACCGATCCGGAAACCACCTGAGCTTTTAACTCCCCTCTTATATGAAATCTTTATACTGCTCAAGACATTTTTCACTCATAAAAATTTACTGGAAAGCTGTTTAAAAAATCTGCAAATATTGGCAGCTAGTTTAATACCCAATTTAAATAATCACAAGGGTTTTCCCTGGAGGCAGCTACTGTACAAGTCAAAATCCTCCATTATGCACAGGTTTTTGTGAATCAACCAGAGATCAAAAATATTTGGGGGCGGGGAGAGCCCCACTGTGCTTGTACAAGACACATGCAGACTTTTTTCTTGCCATTATTCTCTACAAGTTACTTACAGAGCATTTGTCTTTTACTAGAGGTTTATGCTATCTAGAGATGATTTAAATATATAGGAGGATCCTCAATGGTTATGTGGAAATACTACCATCATTTTATGTAAGAGAATCGAGCGTCAATAGATATGGGGGGTCCTGGAACCAATCACTCTTGTTTTCACTGTAAGTGCATGGTGGTGAAGAACACAATGATTATCAGTACATTATAGAATTACTGTCTTGATTAGTGCTAGGGAACCAGCAATTTTTAGCTATACTTGCTTTCATACTATCAGTTCTGATGTCAAAACAGTGATAAGGGGGTTACAGCAGGTATCATGCTTGCCTGGAAGGCACAAAGCTGCGGGTTCAAACCCCAACACCACATACACAACGAAGTGTTGGAGCAATGGAAGCTACACCACATGAGAAACTAAATAAAACTGATTCTTTTCTCTCTCACTGTTCTTTCCCCCTCTCCCCCCAAAAACACCACAGTGATAAGGGTCAATAATTTAGTATTGTCATGAAAACAGTTGTGACTTCATGGAGCCACTTTAAAAGGACTCCCAGAGATCTTGCATCACTTTTAAGAACTGTTGGTTTGGGGCTGGAGCGGCGGTTCAGTGGTTTCGGCGCTGGCCTGGCAAGCACGAGGACCCAGGTTTCAAACCCCAGCACCACGTACACAACTAAGTGTTGGAGCAACTAAGGCCATGTGAAAAACTAAATAAAGTTGTTTCTCTCTTTCTCTGTCTCTCTCACTGTCCCTCTCTCTTAAAAAAAAAAAAAAAAAAGAAGAAGAACTGTTGGTTTAAAGTAACCTTTGCTACATTATACACCTTAAAATACATAATAAATTTGTCATTTACACTTAAACACAACTGGAAAGAAATAATCTGTCCTAAATACTTAGCTCCAAATGCTATGTTCTCCCTAAAGCTAATTCTTACAAGCTATTCAGCTTTCTCTACACTGTCTGTACCATTAAGGTCTAGAGGAGAGCTTTCAGTTAAGGAGAACATCTTCTGATTTCTGTTAATAAGGGACAGACATTATAAGGAACAAGGTGCCTACCAATACAGAAAGAAGCATTAGATATACATCGAAGTGTGTGTGTGTACCAACTACAAAATAACAAGTGATATAATTCTTCAAGAATATAATTATTTTCTTGGCACTGAAGTTCCCTGAAGGATACAAAAAGGACAAATAGAGATTATCTCCGAGGAGGTGAAATGAGGCCACAGCAGTTTTATTATTATTATTTTATTCATTATCTTATGTTCTACAACACATTAACTTTATCCAGAGCAAGCATAATTTTAAAAAAACTTCATGGTTTTGGGCCTTTAACTTTTCAGATTATATGTATCCCCCCCCCCCCGCCACCTTTCTCTCTCTCTGAGATGGGATATTGCTGTGCCGCCCAGGTTGGCCTAGAACTTGTGGGCTAAAGTAATCCTACTGTCTCAGCCTCCTGAGAAGTTGGACTACTGGTATGCACCATCCCCCTCATATACATGTATTCTTAAACATTAAATCTCAAGTGAATTACAAAATATGCATAATTTGAACCACCTTCATTTGAATAAAACAAAATTTTAGAACTCAAATGGAAGAAATTTTATTAGTTTAATACCCTAAAGATGACTTTTCAAAATATTCTTCACACTAAAAGTTCATTAGTTAAGAAACTTCTAAATAGTTAAAACATGATAGAGGGGCTGGAGCGGTGGCTCCAAGGTTACAGTGCTTGCCTGGTATGTGCAAGTACGCGAGTTCAAACCCCAGCACCACGAACACAATGAAGTGTCCGAGGAATGAAAGTTACATGAAAAACTAAAATAAAAAAATTGCTTCTCTCTTTCTCTGTCTTCTTTCTTAAAAAAACAAAAAAGATAGAAATTACTGAGATTGATACTATATCAGATAACGAATATTTTGCTATTAAGTAGAAATACAATATTCTCTGAAAACCTAAGAAGTTGCTCTTTTACAATGACAAGTGTCTGGGCACTATACTTAAGCATATGTTTAAAATCAGTAGCAAAGGGACAGGCTAAGCATCCCCTAAGTATGTTTGCATGACTCTTGGAAAACTGCTTTCTATGCAATTATTCCAAAGGAGGAAGAGACAGAAGAAAAATCCAGCAAAGAATGGGAAGATAGTGTGAGACAAGTCAACTTGTTTGGAAGTCAGGAAACCTGCCTCAAGATGTGACAGGAGTTTCAAAGACAAAATTATGTCATGACTCTTCATCCCAATCATGTTTCAATATAGCATTAATTTCAAAACTTCCTTTCCATTTCATTCCAAGAAAGTATCTCTAAAGCACTAAACACTATTCTACCATTAACCCTTAAGTTTCCTTACATTCAAGGCCACTTTTTCTTTGCCTTTTTTTTTTCTGAAAGGAATTAAGAATTAGATTGAGTACTCACACCAAATTCTTAAAAAAAAAAAAGAAAAGAAAAAGTAAATAAAAACAAGTACCCAATTATTAAGTGTTTATATTTTGACTTCAGCTCTCAAGAAAGGCCATCTGCCACTATACAATTAAATTAAACCACTGGGCTATATGTTATGATTTGGGCTTGCCAACTAGAATACATGAAGGCAGCCAACAAAAAGTGTATTTCAAAGGAAAATTACAAGTTTCAGAACTGGGATCATATTTTCTCCTTTGAAGAAGTAACCCACTCATTATAAATCAACACAATGTGTATTTGGAAAGCACTTTGGCAAAAGCACATATAGTACATAACCTTTGATAAAGTAATCATAATTATAGGGCATCGATCTTTAAAAAATGATTCAAATGATACTTTTGCAACATAGGGTGCTTTTAAAAGTCCTCCTTGCTGTTTAAATTAAAAAACATGCGCTACTGGTTAAGTAACAGAACAAAACTCACATGCCTCCCAATATGATTCACTGAGGGGGCCACAGTATCAATCCCAGAACTCCTGCCAAAAACACAACATAAATTTAAAGGTGAGGAACCCACAATACAAATACATATCAAGGGAAAAAAACTCTGCAAAACAACTGGCCAGTACTCTTGAAAGAGTGCCAAAATCGTGAAAGGCAAAGACTGAAAATCTGATCCACAATAAGAGAGTAAACAAAATACAAAGTATATTCTGGATGGAATTCTAGAACCATCCAGGAAACATACTGGTACAATTTGTGGACTTTTTTTTTTTTTTTTTAAAGAGAGGGACAGCGCGAGAGAGGGACAATGAGAATCAATTTTTATTTAGTTTTTCATGTGGCCTTCTTTGCGCCAACACTTTGTTGTGGATGTGGTACTGGGGTTTTAATTCAGATCCTCGGGCATGCCATGTAAGTGCTGTAATTACTGAGCCACGGCTCCAGCCCTCAATTTGTGAAATTTAAATAACATCTATAATATTTGTATAATTTTTATTAAATTACTGGTTTTGAAAACTATACTGTGGTTATGTAACATGGTAACAATTTGGGGAAATCAGTGAAAGACATATTAGAAATTCTTCATACTATTTTTTCAATCTTTCCTAAATCTGAAATTACTTTCAAAATAAAAAAGTTGAAAAATTAGAAACTGGTTAGAAAGACTACATGTTAAAAAAAAAACTTTTCTCTTTGGCTATTTAATATTAAAATTATTATCCAAAAACAAACAAATATTTTTGGTAACAGGGATTAAACCCAGGGGCACTTAATCACTGAGCCACATCCTCAGCCCTTTTTTATTTTTCATTTTGAAACAGGGTCTAAGTCCTTGGGAACTTGCTAAATTGCAGAGTTTGGTCTCAAACTTGCAATCCTCCAGGATTACAGGTGTGTGCCATCTCACCTGACTTTTCTAAAAACAAATTTCAAAAAGAAATTCTCTATAGAGATTACTTCTGGAAGATGGAATTAACAGGGTGTATGAATACCCTCATATCCTTTTATACTCACATGTTTTTCAATTACCATACTGCGCTGGTGGTTTTTAATTCAGGAGAGAAATGGCACAAAAATAATGAAATATTTGTAAACAAAAACAAATTAAGAGTTAAATTTTATAGAATCACTGAATTTAAGATAAAGGGAAGAAAGGATTCTGTCTTGAATTTTTCACCAACTGATTGTAACATTACATTTAATTTTCACAAGACAACTATGTATAAAATGGCATTAGCAAAAATAATCAAGCCCCAATGAGACATTTATGGAAATCTGAAAATATGGCTGGGCTGTGACATGACCTTGCCAAAGACCAAGCCTCCATAAATCATTTCCTCTGTTTTAGATTATAGTATCATGGCTCTATTCCATGTACAAGACAAATTAAGAGAGCTGGACAGTGAGAGAGAGAGAGAAAGAATCAATTTTATTTAGTTTTTCATATGCTTTTGTTGCTCTGAGACTTTGTTGTGTATGTGATGTTGGGGTTAGACCCTGCACCCTAGCTCATACCAGGTAAGTGCAGTAATCGTTGAGCCACTGCTCCAAGCCCCTACAATACACTTTCTTTTTTTTTTTTTTTAAGAGAAGGATAGTGAAAAAAAGAGAGATATAGAGAGAAAGACAGTAAGAGAGACAGAATTAATTTTTTTCACATGACTTTCGTTGCTCTAACACTTAGTTGTGAAAGTGGTGCTGGGGTTTGAACTTGTGTACCCGCACATGCTGGGCTGTTAACCGCAGAGCCACCACTCCAGCCCCACAATACACTTTCAAACAAAGAATGTACAGGAGGGGGAAAAACCTCATCAGTGGTTAAAGTAACCCACTCATTATATTGACATTCACTGCCTATTTGGAAAGCAATTTTGCAAAAAAATAAAAATAAAAATAAAAAGCATAGTATATAACCTGGTTAAAAGGGGAAAAGGAGGCAAAAATGGAAGCACAAGGGCCCTCAAATAGGAGTCTCATTAAGCACAGAATCCCAAAGTCTAAAACAGAAGTCATCATTTTTAGTGAAGTTAAAGTGGCAAACTCAAAAAACTCCCCAACCCCCTTATGGCAGAGTAAACATGTAAGATAACATTATGTAAGGGATTAAAAATATTAATGCTTCCTGTATGACCTAATGTAAGCCATAAAACCCCATCTTCAGTTTAACAATCTGTTAAAATGAAAGGGCTTGGTTGGATACTTCTTCAACTCTAAAATTCCACTATAAAACTCAACTCCAAATTTGTTTTATTATTCAATTTTAAAACTCACAAAACACTCCACAAACAGCACTTGTTAAAATAAAACATTCAATCTGGCAGCGTGGCACACGCCTGTAATCCCAGTGACTCTGATGGCTAAGGGGCAGGAGGATCAAGTTTGAGGCCAGTCTCAGCAATTTAGTCAGACTGTCTCAAAATAAAGGATTTCTAGTCATGTAAAATTCTTCCAGGCATAGAGAAATAATATTTACGGAACTTTTACTTTACTCTGTAGAGCCACTCAAGCTCCATATCATTCTTACATCTCTTTAATATTCTAAATAGGGAAAAAAGGCATTAATTTGTTGTGGACAGAACCCATTAATCTGGACATTCATCTCTTACTCCCTCTTGTGGTTAGAGTGGCTTTTATTCTTCTCTGAACTCTTCCAACTAGTCAGAGAAAAGTGCTCCTTCAAAAATGTTAGTGACAGCCAGGCAGAGGCACACACCTGTAATCCTTCCTAGTTACTCCAGAGCATGAGGCAGCAGGAGCAAGAATCTCATCAATTTATCAAGACCCCATTCTCGTAACAAAAAAAAGGACTGAGGATATAAGCATACTGGTAAAGTGTCTCTTGTCCAGTAAACCCCAAGAAATAATTTAGTACATAGATATTTGCAGACATTTTTATTTTATGCAATGTTTGGCCAACTGGATAAAATTTTAGGTTCTATGAAGACATATATAAAAAGAGAGCTATTTAATCTTCAATCACAGAAGAGGATAAAGCGTAAAAGAACGTTTGACCAGTTACCTAACCGAATACATTTTCTAACAGATGGCAAATCTTCACAATTTCTTAAAATCAATAAGAAATTTGATAAAGCAAAGATACACTTGAGAAATATAATGCCACCCTAAAATACTATGATTCCTGTAAAACGTAGTTGCTCCCCAATTTATACTCCAAACAAAGCAAGGTAACTGCACGAAACAACACAGACTGCCTGGACTGTTATTTACTGCTGTCTTTTGAAATACCAACTGGGTGGAAGGGCTAACAAAAAGTGGGACTAAACATTGCTAAGCTAAATCAGGTGTTCAGGGACTGCATGCCTCTGGATCACAAAATAATCCCAGGAAATAAAATCTTTGTTTATGGGGCTGTTTTCGGTACTGGGGATTAGTTCAAGGGCACTCTACCTCTGAATTATACCCTCAGTCCTTTTTTTTGCCTTTTTTTTTTTTTTAACCAGGGATTGAACCAATGGACACTCAATCACTGAGCCACATCCCAGTCCTATTTTAAATTTTTTCTTTGAAACAGGGTGAGATCTCACTAAATTGCTGAGGTTTGTCTTGAACAATCTTCCTGTTTCAGTCCTCATTCAACTGTCCCATCTGGCCTCAACTTGTGATCCTCCTGCATCTGCCACCAGAGTATATAGGATCATGGGTGTTTACAACAGCACCTGACATGAAGTACAACATTCTAAAAACATTTTAGTTGGGTACTCCCATTCAGACTTGGGAGGCTGAGGTAAAAGGACTACAAAATCAAGGCCAGCCTGAGCAATTCAGTGAGACTCTGTCACAAAATACAAATAAATGAAAAGGGTTTGGGGTTGTAGTTCAATGGTAAAGTGCCCTGGGGTTCAATCCTCAATACCACACACACTAAATAAATAAATAATAAACCCAAAATGTAACCCCTGAAGACAATCAAAATGGTAAAAAGTACCACTGCTGGAGCAGTGGGTCAGTGGTTCTGGAGCTTGCCTGGCATGCATAGGGGACGTGAGTTTGAACCCCAGCACCATGTACACAACAAAGTGTCAGAGCAATGAAAGCCACATGAAAAACTAAAAATTTGATTCTACCTAAAATATAAAAACAAACCTCACTGAGCAATAGTCAACAGCTAAAATTTTTGGCACTCTTTTTTTTTTTTAATTTAAATTTTTGGCACTCTTGAGGAATTTCCTTTCTCTCCTACCCCAGACCTCCTTTATAGACTCTATCAACCTTGAGCTGGGCTGAAGTTTCTAAAAAACCAGGGCCCCATTTCCCAATTATTTCCATCATGAGCCTTTTGTTTAAAATACCTCATTTTATTGTTTTTTTTTTTTTTTCAAATCTTGCTTATCCCACATTGTATATCATAAATTCCCTAATAGGATTACATTTTATTAGACCTGTATATTTTTGTGATACTAGGGGTTGAACTCAGAGGTACTCTACAACTTAGGTACATCCTCTGCACTTTTTTAACCCGAGACAGGGTCTTGCTGAGTTGCCCAAGCTGACCAGAACCTGCAACCCTCCTGCCTCAGCCTCCTGAGTACCTGAGATTACAGGTGTGTGCTATACCATGATCAGCCCCTTGCTCATTGTATTACTTGTGTACATGTCTTTTTTACTCTTTAGGTTGTCAAGACAAGAGCAAGGGCTTTTTATATTTATTGTAAGGCCCAGGGCTTATAAAACTGCAGGTACTCAATGAATGTTAAACAGAAAAGGGAGTTCCACAGGTAAGCCTGCAGAACCGATACAAAGTTTATCATCTCCTGAAAACCAGGTAGTATACAGTCTAGTTTCCTTTCTAGAAATATTAAGATGTGAATATGCTTCAGGCTTTATTTCTGGGATCCAGTTAAGAAACAAAAGTCTGGCTGGAAATGGTGGCACATGCCTCTAATCCCAGCTACTGGGGAGGCTGAGGTAAGAGGGATGGCAATACAAAGCCACCCTGGGCAATTTAAATTCAGCAAGGCTCTCTCAAAAACCAAAAAGGGATAGGGGATGTAGCTCAGTGGTAGAGAAACTCAGGGTTTAATCTCAGTATAGCAGCATAGCAAAACAACTACCACCAAAATAAAACATAACCTCTTATCAGATGGAACAATTAGAGGGGAAACTAGAAGAAAAGTCATTACCCAACAAAACTGCATGATGACTTTGGGATGCCATTCTTCCCAGGATCTTCCACAATACTAAAATACTCATCAAATTGAATTGAAAACTTGCTTCTTCTAAGTATGCGGCAGTTTAATTAATAAACTCAACTGTCAATTCCAAAGAATCACATTTTAAAATTTTCAATGGATTATCATCAAAAGTCTCTGGGTTGAATGAGGTCCAAGTATGTCATTGTAAACTCTGGGCAACGGTGTTTATTATGTTTTAAGAAGAAAAGGTCAGACATTTCTGAGAAAAGCAAGTGTAATGAATGAGAATAAAGTCAAGTAAATGAAATTTCAATGCAAGAAAAATTGGCCACTCTCTGCAAATTAAATGTGATACAGGGAATTTACTGAGTGGAAAACAAGGTGAGTATGACCACTTGTGCAGAAATGCCCCTCGTAAAATGGGGCTGTATTAAGGAGGTCCAGCCCGAATTCAAATTTGTACCACCTAAAAAATGAACACCGTATTCCTTCAGTGTACTTTATTACAAATTAATATCACAGTCAATGCTCCTGTGTTCAAGGAGAATGAAGGAATGGCACCAATCTTTCTCAAGTCGAAAATTACTTAATATCACAATTAAAGTTACTAAATGAGGATATGAGGCAAACACCTTAGGCCAGAAAGATGAGAATTAGCAATGGCTTGCATGAGGAACAGTGAAAAGACCAAACTAGAGCTAAAGGCTTTATGCAGAGGGGCAAAGAAAGAAGCAAATGAAAGCAGCATTTCTGAAAATTACAATGAGAATTACATGCAACAAAGAACTGGGAAGAAGCAAGTCCAAGTGAATGACCACCAGCAACAGTAAAAAAAGTTTATAATTTATCTTTTGTTTTTTGAAATTAGATAAAGTTCATTCTTACAGTATCACTTTTCTTATTTGGCAATGTGCATTTCTCTTTTGAGTCTAATCCTGGGTAAAGTCCATGGGAGTGTATCATATGAATGAATATCAGCATGAATATAAAAGATTGGGAACCAATGACCTAGGCAACACAGTAGCAACAATTTGTCCAGGGAAAAAATATCAGGACAGGCAGCGTCACAATGAAAACAAACTATGGCCTTGAGCATACTGAAGCTGACAACAATTCTAAGTCCCCTAAAAACCAGGACACAGTTTATTCTCAAGGTAAAACTCCCACCGTTACTGTAAGAGCTATGGAAATTAGGATGAAATCATAAAAGGGATCCAGGAATTCTAGAAAAACTCTTAGAACGATTATTAAGAATTTCTATGGAGTCTTAAGTTTATTTCACTGAGTTGACATTAAGAACATCCACAGTTTGGACTTCCAAAATTTTTCCACACACTCATCAATACAAATGTGCAAACAATCATCTATTCTGAAACTGAAAGATTATGACAGAATTAATTCGATGTTGTATAAGTTATAAAGGCAGAACCACTTCCTAAGTATTGAGCTCCCTTTAAAATGCTAGAATCACTTCCTGACATAAAATTAGGAATTACTCAGGAAGAAAAAATCTGAAGTCTTTCATAGGTTAGTAATGCCCAACAAGTCAAACCCAATTCTATAAAATTAAGTATATAAGCAATGCTTAAAAAACTGATGGGAGGGCATTAAAAATCTATTAAGAAGCTCTAAATTTCTTTATAAAATAGGAAGAGGTGAAATACGGTGGTATTTCCTTTCCTTAAGGTGTTTTCCATGACCTTTAAAAGTCCCGAATAATCCTATTGTTGTAGAGCACTATAGAAGACCTTCAAGATCTGACCTGTACCCATCTCTTCTCCTAGTCTCATCTCTTCCAAAACTGAAAAAGGCTTTTTAAATGCAGCAAGACTACTCCTCTTAAAAGTTCTGATACAATGATCTAGAACATAATAATTCTCTTACAGAGACTACACTTAATTTGCTGGATTTATCAATTCCACTTAATCGATGAGTTGTTTATGCTAGGTTCTTCATTCCTAGAATACTGATGCCCCTAAGTTGGGTTCAATGCTTGAGGTCTGCAAGTTTTCCACTCTCTGGAATACCTTTCAGCTTCTAGAAGTAATTACATGCTTACAAAGAGTGCCATCTGTTTACAAAATCATGCCATTTTACTGGATATAATTACTTAAAATGTTAACGAATGAAACACAATTATGCAAAGATGTGGATGAACAACTAAAAGATCACAAAAAACTGCACATGTAGGATTCTGAGCCAATGAGCTATTTAAGTTCTCACTCCAAAAGAAGGGTAGCTTATGCAAGAAATGATTTCCAAATTATGTATATATACATATTTAAAGAAAAACTCAATCTCTCATGAAAACCAGTCAAATGAATATACAAACTTTAATTTAAAATCAAGTATGATCACATACTATTTTTCAATTAGCTAACAAGAAAGCTTCTACTCTATTGTTTTAGAGGTGCTACCAGGATTTCTGATAAATTTGGCTAGTCTTAAAAGATAAAAAATGAGGAAAGTTACACATTATAAGTTATTGTAACCCTAAGATGTCTTATTCCCTACTCTCCTAATTCAAATATATAAGCTAGGGATATAAAGAAATTTTCTTGGACAGATTAAAACAACTGAATCACGGGGCTGGAGTGGTGGCTATGTGATTATGGCGCGTGCCTGGCATGCACAAGGACGTGGGC
Source organism: Aplodontia rufa (assembly GCA_004027875.1). Classification (NCBI taxonomy): domain Eukaryota; kingdom Metazoa; phylum Chordata; class Mammalia; order Rodentia; family Aplodontiidae; genus Aplodontia; species Aplodontia rufa. The sequence continues at coordinate 25,583 of PVKS010004181.1, forward strand.
TTGAACCCCAGTACCACATATACAACAAAGAACTGGAGCAATGAAAGCCACATGAAAAACCAGAACTGATTATTTCTCTCTCACCATCCCTTCTCTTAAAAGAAAAAAAAAAAAAAGAAACTGAATCATTATTTCCCAAATGTCTATGTTCTTCCTATACTTTTGAGACTTTACTCAAATTTTTCATTCTAATCTCAATCTCAAATACGGTAATCTTTTCCTCGTAGTTCTCTCTTAGCTATTTACACAATTTATCACTAAACATCTTCAGGTAATATCTCTCTCATAGGCAGGACTCCATTCTTAAGTATTGCTTCCCATAAAAGGATGAGTAATCTCTTGCCCTTGATTAAGTGGCTATTATTTTTTACACTAAACAAGGAATGGTTACCTGCCTACCTTCATCTTCATTTTTATCACTTCTACTTCCCATACCTCAGACTGCCCAACTGTTCAAAAAAACCTGAGTGCCAACATTTACTACAAAAAACAAAATACTGAAATTTATTGCCAAAATGACACTATTCAATTTAATTCTTCCTGAAAGGTACTTATATATCTAAATCACATAAGTTCTCTGTACTTTAAAATACATCAAAAGCCACGTGAGCCAGTTGTGTGGTATATGCCTATAATCACAGCAGCTCAGGAGATGGAGCAAGAGGATCACAAATTCAAAGCCAGGCTGAGCAACTTAGGTCCTGAGCAACTTAGCAAGACCCTGTCTCAAAATAAAATACAAGGATTGGGGATGTATGGATCAGTGGTTAAGGGTCACTAGGTTCAATTCCTGGTACCAAAAAAGGGAAAAACAAAAATCAAACAAACAAAACACAAAGGCCACATATGCTAAACATGTAAATATGTTAACTATAAAGTATTTAAGATAGGTATTAGGACTGAAGAATTCTTTAAAAAGTCTTTATTCCAATAAATGAGCTGCCTAGTGGTTTTCAGCTTAAAAACTAACACCACAAAGAAGTTTTTTTAAAAGCCCAAGGAACACACTGATACTTTCAAACTTAGGCCAAGACCCAAATGCTGCCTCCTTTCCTATCTTGCCCCTGTCCTGCTTAATAGCAGTTCTGTGGGATGAAGATAAAAAAAAAAAAAAAAAAATCAGTGCCCCGCAACCACACCTTAAAATTGTCCCACGCAAATAAAAATCTACTGCAGCATAATAAAATGTAATTCACTCAAGTTAACTGAATAACTATTATGGTAATTGATTACTTAACTACTGTTGCCAACTGTTACAAATGGTAGACAATTTTACCACCTCCCTCTCCTAGGCCTCCTTTAGTAGGGAAAGGAAGCCATTCTTTGCTTTATACAACCAGCTTTTAAACTTTTAAATGAAATATTTGAAAACCTGATAGCTGGCCGGGACCCTCTGCTAACTTCTTGGATCTTAATTTAAATCTCATTCATGGACTCTGGGTTGACAGACCCCTGTACTATTACTATTACAGGCAGGCTCATCACTGCTTTTAAGACAGAGCTACAGAGCTGAGAACACAGAGGGAAGTAAGGTGCTTTATCTGATCCTCCTCCTTCACAGCAACCCTATGGGGTAGGGGCACTGTTCCTATTCAATCGAGCTGAGTGTTCTCAGAAAGATTAAATGATTTTCACAATATAAAACTATGGTTTGATTCGAACCTTGAGCTCATTTCAACACCACAATACACTGAGTTTGAATTACGTCTTCTACTATGTATTCCCCCATTTTTCATTTTATCATTACTTCCAAGATAAAAGCTAGCCAATTTTTGGAATCATCTTTCAGTGGTAGATTATCACTAGTGTTAAGTCCCCAACCATCAAGAAAGCACCTGGCAGAAAAGGTAGACTGCATTAGTTCATACTGTAATTTCAAATTATCAACATAAGGGCTGGAGTGGTAGCTGAACGGTTACAGCGCTTGCCTGGCATGTGTGAGTACTTGAGTTCAAAGCCCAGCACCACAGTGCTGGAGTAATGAAAACCAGATGAAAAACTAAATAAAAGTTCTCTCTCTTAAAAAAAACAAAACAAAACAGTTTCAAGTTTCTTTTGCCTAAGGAAAAGTACTAGCTGTGAAAATTACTCCAGTGACCATTTTCCCACAGGACTGCTCTGTAACTCCCATAAGGTAACTGGTCCCTCTTATTGTCTGCTTCTTAAATGGCACAAACTAAACACCTAATAAATGCACGTAACCAGAAAGGGTTAATAAAAAGATCCTCAGAAAAATTAAGAACTCTAGCAATTAGGCTGCTTTTTTCCCAAGAAGAAAAGGATATTGTCTCAGTTATGATGATACAGGTGCTCAATCTAACAACACAATCTGGTTCATCACTGATGCTACCAACCAACATTAATTCTGCAGAGGGATTACCTACTTTTTTCCTCTCAAATTAAAAAAAAAAAAATCAAAGTACATGCTTTTTAACTAATTATCAAGTACAGTGGTTCAAGGGAAAAAAATCTGAACGAACTATCAGCTCTGCTATATTCTTCCATTTTACTAGAAAGGGGGAAAGGAATTTTATGTTTCCAAATCACCACCACACCTTTGAATACCATGGCAGGGAAACACCTGCCCACGCATAAAGTATCATCAATAAATGCTGATTTTTTTCTTACCAAGTTGAAACAGAAAAAGCCTAGGAAAACTAGCAGTGCTGCTGACTTAATCCTACTATCCTCTTTCTCAAAATAAACTTATTTAACAAATACTTAAGCAACTATTATATACTATGAACCATGGAAGTATCACTGAGCTTACTCTTGAAAAGACTAAGCCTGGAAGCAAAAGCCTATTTAGAATTCTCTAAGCCATTTATATTGTAAAGGAATTAAGCTTTCAAAGTGAAAGCTTCATTTAGACTGTAAGTAGTCAGGGGGCTACCCCAAGGAGGTGAATATGCCATGCCTAGTGAGAAGAACTGACTTCTGTAATAATCTTAAAGGCTATTTAGAAATTAACCCAATCATCTTCATCAACTACTTCTATGCAGATTTTTTTTCTTGATAAGAAAAAACAAAACCAGGCAATGTTAAAACTGCTACAGTCTTTTCCTAGGAAAATCCTCATAAGAACCTTTATACTTTTAGTGTGGAAAACATGGCAAATACGAGTTACAAATCTTGTTAGTCTAAGGTGAATGTCAACCACATCCCCGTTTTTTTCTGAAACAGACTTTTGTTCTAAGGGAAATTACAACTTGTAAGACAACCCCTTTCGAAAGTAAAATAAAATGAGTACGGGGCGGGGGTGGGGGGAACACCAGATTGAACAAAATTTAGTAACACGTAGAAGATATTGCTAAAGGAGGGAAGCAAGAAAAAACCCAACACCTTTTTTATTATTAAAAAAATTCAGATTTCAAGTATACTTAATTAACTTTGCAAATCATAACAAAGGTGTCATTTGACCTTAGTAAAAGCACATAACGTTCCTTTTTTCATCTTAAAATGACAGCTGTCATAGTAAAGATTTCAAATAAGCAAACAAAAAGACCTTAGATGCCACAGAAAACTTTGTAATTTTGAGCCCACTTTAATTAGGATTGAAAAAAAATATTCTTTAAAAAGACAGCCTGAAGAAAATGCCATATGAGAAAAATACTATTTAGGAACTGAAAATTTTCTGTTAATAAAGACTAGTGTTAAAGGAAGTATAATATTATCACAATTTTAACAAAAATAAAAATCCACAACCACATCAGATATAATCCTATAATGCTTAATACAGTAGTTTTTCCATGAACATGGTTCAAAGAGTTAAGTACTGCACACATTCATTTCCATAACTGAGTCCCACATTTAGTAACCTATCCAAAGAAATCAGGATACTGCCCATTTCTGTATAACAGAGACCTGCCATTCTGAGACCCAATGTGTAACGTGAAGTAGTAGAACTGTAAGCATTCAGTAAAACCACTAAAGTATTATTCTAAGGAAAATATTCATGCATGTATGATATTATACGCTAATTGGTTGGACTCTCTACTAGATCACCCTTAAATTCTTCTGGATTACAAAGCTATAGCTTGTTAAAATTAACCACAATGTAATGTCTAGTTCTTTTAGGCTTTCAGAAAAACAAAGTGTTTCAACACAAAGCACTACATACTTAAAATACTTAGTGAACCTGAAAACTCAAGCTTAAGTTATCAATAACCTTTCACTGTTGATGTATGTATTCAAAGGTGACTTCCATAACTAAAATGCAGATAATCCAGAGAAGGACCCTATGCCTACAGTAATTCTATTACATTCCTTCCGTAAAACAAAGTATGTAAAATTCCTGTATCCATGTAGTCATATTTAAGATAAGCACCTCTAGAATTACTAGATATTTTAACCATAACTGAAATATAATATAATCCAGTTTCTTGACAAATTGTATACAACATACTACCAAAGCTGCTTTTAGCAAAACTGAATGGTCTGATAATCATTATTGCATTTATTTTATACAAATCACCTATAATTAATTATTTCAACATATTTTAAGTAATGACACCCTGAAGACTTCTAGAACAAATTTTCAAAGGAGAAAAGGTTGTATCACAATTGATACCCATAAGAACCCATTGTTATAATGAAGCTAGACAAATTCTCACCAGTACATCATTGCAGATATCTCTTAGCTCAGTCTCAATTTTCTCTCTGTATTCTCGAGCCATCTGCTGCTTTTTCTCAGCACCTTCCGTCTTTTGCTCAATACTTGAGACGACCCTCCAAGATGACCTACGGGCTCCTACAACATTTTTATAAGCAACTGAGAGAAGATTCCTCTCCTCATTAGACAATTCAGCTCCTTGCTCAGTTACAGACTTCATGCAGGCTGCCATGTCATCATATCGCTCAGCCTGCTCAGCCAGTTTGGCCTTCTGCACCAGCTCATTTTTATCCATGACTGGACGTTCTGTAGGGGGAAAAAAAGGAGTATTCAGAATTTTTTTCCATTCAAATTTACGGACTCAAAAACCATATGTGGTTAATAAGACATTAATACCTTGAACCTAGTTTCCTGTGAAGAATTCTTCACATGAGGAATTACAATGCAGCCTAAGAGGATGATCAGAACAGAAAAAGCAAGCATACTCTCAGAGGTATATTTACAGCCAATTATGTCAGTTTAGCAAAATTAAAACTGTTTTAACCATAGCTCATTTCACATGAGGTCAAAGCACTTCTGGGCAAAAGAGCTACTTCAGAATCACCTCGTGCTACTTGGCCAAAATTTCAACTTGTTTCCAATATTAAGGTGGTTCAAACATGCAGCTTTTTCTTCCTTCAGTAAAAACAATGCCTACAAAGAACATTAAAATTTCTATCATACTTCCAGAATCATGAGTCATGTCTGTTTGATGTAATTCACGTCTTTTAACTTTCATCATACTTACTCTTGTCCCCAGTGATTAAGTTTTTAGATGGTACTGTCCCCACCCAAATTTACTAGATCTTTCCAACATTCGCCAGCCAATCATAACATGACAATTTTGTGGGAGAAGTGAACAAATACGGTTCTTCTTAGGTACTGACTACAAAACCACTAAGGAACAATATCTCACCTATCTATATCTTGCTATACCTACACTTGCTTAAAAAATATCCATGAGTCTTGGAACTTCAACTATCTGTTCGCACTAAAATATTTCACATTGGAAGCACCCTCAACGTCAGTGTTCCAGTTTTAGTGAAGGATCGATGAATTTCATTTCTAGTAGGCACAAAGAGTTGCCCTCTCCCATGTCTTTCCACCTAATCCTCTTAAAGCTCCCTAGACTTCAATTTATCTCTGCCAGTTTTCTGGAAAGATACCCTTCCTTAAAGGGTCTACAACACAGAGAGATACTAACCCATACAGAGATCCCACAGAATATTTTAAATATAGAGCCTGAAATGCACTATTAAAATTAAAAGATGGATAGAAGAGCCACTGCCACCCAGACGTGGGAACTAATATACACTTCACCTTCCCAGGGAAATCCCAGAACACTTTTTTCTTTATTAAACCAAACAAGGACAGTTACCATTATTTAAACAAGCCATAACCTAGCTTCAATAAAAGATGTAGTGTTTCAATGAATAAAAACTAACATTTGCGATCTCATATTTCCCTCCAGTTCTCGAAATATTAATTTTCCCCCTAGGAACTCTGAAATGCTCTCTGGTTAATGTTGTGTCTAATGAAAAATGACTCGAAACCAGAATAAAGGTTTCCCTCCCCAAATCCGCACAAGTGGATTAGGTTTCTCATAGAATAACTAGGGCTCCAAGGCCTCGCCTCTACACTGCGGAGAAGACTCGCCGCACCCACTTAACCCTAAAGTGTCTAAACAACTGGATCGGGTAAAAAGAAATCTCGCAGACCGCGACTTTAAAAGTGCAAATGCTACGGTCCGCGCCATCCGCAACCACCTCCCCTCCTTGGCTCCGCCCAGGCTCGCGCCTCCGCACAAGTCCCCGATTCTCTTTGTCATGGCGGATCCGTGTCAAGGAGCCCAACCTACCGCCGAGCGTTAATTCCGCCCCCCACCCCGCACCGAGCGAGAGGGAGGAGCAGCTGGCGCCCCCGCCCAAGCCCGATGGGGGCGGGGAGCAGCCCGCCCCACCCGCGGGCAGAGACGCCAGCACCACCCGCGAAAGCGGAACCGCTGCGAGTCCCGCCGCCGACACACCCCGCTCTCCGCCGACGTCCTCCCCGCCGCCGGACACCGGCGGTGTCCCGGCTCCGTCCAGAAGCACCCGACAGCTGCGGCAGGCGGGGGAGGAGGGGACGAGAGCGCCACACCCAACTCGGAGGGGCCGCCGCCGGCTGTTAAGCGCCCGCTTCCGCGCCCCGCAAAGCAGGACGTGCGGCTCCGCAGCGGGCGCCGGGGCTTCCTAGCTGGCCGCCCCGGAGGAGCCTCGGTCGCCGAAGCGGTCTTCCCCATCCCCTGCTCCAGCCGACCTCCCGCGCCCGTTCCCCAGTAGGGAGAGCCAGCCCCTCCCCCACTCCAACCGGGAAAATTCAAGCCCGTCCTTCCACTGCGGAACCCAGGGAACGCAGCCGCAGGTCCGCAGCGACCCCGCCCCGAGCCTCACCCGTCGCGGGCTCGCCCTCCGCACCGCAGCGCGGTCTCCCCTCGTCTACCTGGAGGTCCCCCGGCCGAGCCCCAGGTCCGCCCGCTCTCGGCCAGGCCCGCCCCCCGCCCGGGTCCCCGCGGTCCCCGGCCCCTCCCCGCAGCCGCAGCGCCGGGCGCGGAGGAGGAGAGGGGGAGGGGATGGGAGGCGAGGCCAGCCCCGAGAGCCGAGGGGAGGGGGCGGCCTCACCTGCGCCACTGCAATGCCCGCCGCCGCCGAGTCATTATCCGCGGCGGAAACGAGGGGCAGGGGGCAAGGGCCGAGGGCGTGGGGGACGGGTCGCGGCCGGAGGCGTCTCAACCTTGCCTCTTCAGCCCTCGTGAGCCGGGGGACCCCCGGGGATCCCGCGCGTGGGCGCCTTCCACCCAGAGGAGGAGAGTCAGGGGAACGAGCGCCGATCCGCGCTGAGGCGTCGATCCGGAAGCAAGCCGGAGGCGGCCGCCAAGTGCCCGCCCGAGACCAGCGGAAGAGGAGCCGCCGCCCGTGTCCGCCTAAGGAGACTCCGCCTCAGCCTGGAGCCGCTACCGCGGACGAGCGGCTGAGGAGACGCCGAGCCGGAACCTCTCCCACACCTTCACAGGCTGGCCTGGGGCGGGAAGGAACGGGCCAAGGCGGCGGCGCCCGGGTGCCTTACCTGTGTCCGGAGTGGGTGGCGGCGGACGGATGGGGGCTCAGCAGTCTCTGGGCGGCGGCGGCGGTGGCAGCGGCGAGGCTGAGACTCTGTCCCTGGATCTCGCTGCTCACAGGCTACAGCCGCTCCGCAGACACGGGGTTTCCTCCAATCACCAGCCCCGGCAGCAGGGGCACCACACGCACGATGACGTCAAACGCTGCTATGGCAACCGTTGATTGGTGCCCACAGCTCTCGGGCCCCAGCGCAACCGCCGCTCCCCAGCGCGCGCGCCCTGTCCGCCCGCGCTAGAGGGCGAGCGGAGGAGCGCGCTTTCTCCCGGCTACCAACACCCTTCCCCACCCTCTCACCTCTCAACTTGTCTGCTCTGGTCCCGACTACGCCTGGAAAGGAATCTGCTTTGTTTTCCTCCCAGCCACTACCCTTTTTCCTCGCCTTTCGTTTGGATTTCCCACACTCTTTCTCTCTCCCCAGCCTCCTCCGTCAGCTCACTCTAGGTCTAAGCCGGCGGGAAGGCACCCTTTTCCCCACCCCCACCTACGCCGCGGTCCGCTCTCTCTGCGCCGGCGCCAGTCCCTCCCTCTCGTCAGCCACATCCGGGACCGTTCGCATTCTCCCACCCCTCCCCCTCCCCGCTGCCTGGCCGCTCCGCCCTCCGAGCTCCGCGGTGGTAACTGCCCTGAGGCCGCCCAGGGGCGGGACGACGGGTGGCTAGGTGACTCGGGCATTGTGAGCGGGACTGGGGGAGGGGGGCCGGGCGCGGTCCGACGGCGGGTGCGAGCGCGGCAAGGTGCGGTCCCCAGCCCCCGCCCGCCGCTCCCCTTCACCAGGCGGGGCTGCCCGGGCACGCGGCCCCTCCGTTCCTCCTTTCCTCCCTTCCGTCGCCTGGGCTTTACCTGCTGGCTCGGGGGAAGCGGCCTTAGACCTTTTAAGGCTCGGAAAAGACAGCGAGGCGTCCGGCCCCCCGAGTGTGGCTGAGTGACGCGGAGGGTTTCCAATCGGGAGTTCGGCATCTGTTGGCTGTGACAGCCGCGAGGGGACAATGGGTGGGCGCCGAGGTGGGGGTGAGGTGGGCTGGGAAGCCTTAGCAGGAAGCGAGGCTTGAACGCACTCATTCGTTATTTTTCACCCCAATAAAGCTTTCACTAGAAGACCTCTTACTGTAATGAGTTAAAACAAAATTCATTACCTTTCTGTGTCCTGGAAGCAAGGTTTGAGGGCGTCGTAGTTCCCAGGGCCCTGGCCGGCTGGGTGAGGATCGGGACCGGAGCCAGGAAGAGGGGGAAGGAGGAGGGCGGAAGTTGCAGGTACCTGAACCGGTGAGGCCTCCACCCAGTCCACTGAAGGAAGTTTCAGAAGACGGTCGCTTAGGGATCTGCCACTTCGTTTATATATGCTCCAGCTAATGCAGACTAATGCTTGATGCCCTGCGAAACCGCTCGCAGAAGTCATCGACTTTGTAGTGTCATTAAGAGAACTCTTCAGTTACCCTTGCTGGGTGAACACCTTTATTTTTTTCTAACTTATTTTGACTGAGCACCAGCTAAATGCAGCTGAGGCACTAAATGCAGCTGAAGTTGGGGCTGAAGTCCCTTAGGACTTCAGCCCCAAGTTCTCTAGCGGACTCAATTTCTTATTAGCAGACAAAACCATTACTCACCCTCTCCGAACTTTGTCTTTTCAATGTGGTAGATAACGTGTGGAGGACAAAACTGTTCTTTAGATGACTCTGCCTGAAATGACCGCTTAGCTAAATATAATATAGACCTAGAATTTCCAGTGACTAGTTCGATTTCCTTGTTAATCTTCCAAGAGTTCCCGAGTCTGCATAGGTTCATAGTAGGCTAAATGAATGAACAAAATGATAGAGGATTTTTTTTTTTAATTCTGAGATGTAAACGTCACCTTGCTTTGACTCCCAGTAATTTTCTTGAGAAAGTGACTCGCTTAATATTTCAAAAACTTTTTTTTTTAAAGAAATTGTTTCCAGTCTTGGAGTAGACAGTAGAAATTTTACAGAACATTAAGTCAAATCTTTTTGAAAAAGGAAAATGGCCTTTTTAAATGTCTGAAATACATGTTTGTGTATATAGACTGGGTGGCTCTTGTTTTAGAAAAAATTGAGGGATTTCTTTGCATTAATAGGTTGAAGATTTAATTTGGGAAACAACTAAGTTAGGCTTTTGCTTCATGCTTTAAGTAGCAAGGCATTTTTTAGTGAAACAGTAGACAATCTTAGGTTTTTCAAACTCAAGTCAACATATTCACATAATAAAGGTAATAATGAGGCTACAAGGAAGCAGGAATAAGGTATGTCATGAATGCCTAAGTGAAAAGAACTTTGAAGAATTAAGGAATAACTTAAGGCAAAAACAAAACAATAAATAGAACCTATGGACTTGACCTGCGAGAAATTACTGGAGGTTTTCATTTGTAGTCTGACCTGTTCAACTTTCTATACTGCTCAGCTGTTACCTCAGTCAAGTTGATAAGCTTCTCTGTGTCTTGATATTCACAGCAATAAAATACTAGTATTAAAAACACATTTCTTAGCGTTTTTCCTTGCTCAGTCATTTAGTTATTTGTAAATGTATATATCTGATAGATGTCTACTGTTCAAAGGGTACTGAAAATAAAATGAAACATTTTAAAATATCTTTTTAAAGTGTGAGCTAAGGCTGGAGCAGTGGCTCAGCAGTTGTGGTGCTTGCCAGGCATGCCTGAGGACTTGAGTTCAAACCCCAGCACACAACTAAGTATTGCAGAAACAAAGGTCAGATGAAAAAATAATATTGATTCTGTCTCACTCCTTTCATTCTCTCTCTCTTTCTTAAAAAAAAAAAAAGTGTGGGCTAGTCAGGCAAGGTGACACACACCTGTAATCTCAGCAGCTCAGGAGGTTGAGACAGTATTGTTGCAAGTTCGAGACCAGCCTCAGCAACTTAGCGAGGCCCTAAGCAACTTAGCAAGACCCTGTCTTAAAAAAAAAAAAAAAGAGCTGGGGATGTAGCTCAACAGTTAAGCACCCCTGGGTTCAATCTCTGGTATCAAAATAAATAGAATTAAAAAAAAAGTGTGTGGTCTAAAGTTCACTCTGAAAATGAACATTTGAGTTAGTCTGTTAGCACTAATGAAACATAAGTGATGGCACTAAATATTGCTGATTTTACACATCAGGCTGCAGTGATCTCTTCAAGCTACATCATATATCAGGGAAGAATTCAAGTAAAATAGCATGACTCCATCACTCCAATTGGAAAAACATCTCAAAGGACCAACTCTTCTGAAGATGTGGCAGTTACATGATCTCTTGAGAGTAATCATAATTCAATCAAACTATTAACATTTTAGTTGTACATAGGGCTTTGCAATCAGAAATGGGCCCAATTTTGGTTTGTCATTCAGAAGTAAGTGACCTTAGGTTACTAAATTGGACATATTAATTCCCAATTCATTCATATTATTGCAATGAATAAGTGAGAAAATAAGGAGAGGGCTATATACAGTGCTATAGATCCTGATTATCAATTGCTAAAATAACCTGGAATTACTGGCAGTGGCTCACTATTCACCAAACCCGTTTTTCTATCATTGCCATAGCTAGATTCCACTGTGCAATCTCTCTTGTAGTTAGGTTTGGCCCTGTGACTGAGTGCTAGCTGATAAGATATAACCAAGGTAATGTGCTCCAACTGGGGACCTGGTCCATAAAATCTTCCTTGTTTGAATCTCTGTTAGGTCCCTAATATGCCCACTGAATTGAAAGCAACTGAAGCCTTAGAGGAGGTGGGGTCATAAAAAGAAAAAAAGCCTGAGTCCCTAGAAATCTAGAAGACCTGCTTTCATCACTGTAATTTTTTGATGAGTAACTACTATTTTTAAGGCACTGCAATTTAAGTTTTATTTGTTATAACTGCTAGCACCATGTTGTTTAGATGTCCTTGGCAAGTCCAAGGCATATAATGACTTTTTAAAAAGGAAGAAAGAAAGTGGAAAGGGGTAAAAGAAGAAGGAAAAGAAGAAAAGGAAAATTGATCTTGTGATAAAAGGCAGTTAAAATAAAGGTAAGTATTCTGACTATTCTGTTGACCTCTAGAATGACCTTAGAAAAGGAACATTCCCTCACTTAATTGTGAATTGCTCCAATAGTCTCACTATTTACCACTTCCTAATAGTGCCAGTGACTGGGGACCAAGCCTTTAACATGGAAGACCTTTTAGATCCAAAATGGAACAGCAGGTAAGTCTTGGTTTCTCTTTGAAGAAACAGTCTGGGGCAGAGACAGACACCAAACATAATTACAACACAGTAAAGTAAAAGCTAATAAAGATGAATTTTTGTTTTTGAGAAATCTGAGTTGTGAGTACTGTTTATGGAAAAGTGAGGAAGTCTCCCTGAAAAAAAAAAACCCTAATATTTATTCTAAAAATTACTGATTTGACTATGAACAATCAATTTTGCTTTCTGGCCTCCAATGGCATTTTAAATTCTGAAGTTAAATTTTTAGTTTCATTCTTACCTTATGGTTCACCGTTTGATTAATAGCCTATTTCTTCACATTCTATTAAAAACTCAAAAAGGCATTTTCTAAAATTTTCTTCTTTTCCCAAAGTAAATTGTTTTGTCACATATGCTCTTCCTTGGATCTTCAAACATATGTATTGTTTCCTTGTGTTCTAGAATTTTGCATAGTTCATATGTTATAGTAGTGATTGTTTTCCTATTATATGTCAATGAGGGGAAGTTGCTTCTGAATGATGACATTTCCTCTCCCTCTTTTTACTCTCCTCTTGAAATTTGATCGATCTAACATTGTAGGATGGGGCAAGTATATGTTCCCTTGCCCAAATTCTGGAATCTAACAGATGTTTGCATTTATTACATATTGAGTGGCCTCCCAACAACAAGATGTTTCCCTGATCCAAATGTTCAGTTGTCTACAAAGAGGGGAATTTATATTGTTAAGAATCAGAGGCTATCTGTGGTTCTTCTTTAATCATCTATGATAAATGGAAAAACCACAAACTTAAACATTGTGGGCTGTCAGCATGTTTCTGCATATGACCTTATCTGTGGCTCTGTATTCCAGGGATCTATCCATCACTTTTTGTAACCAACTGTCTCCCAGCCTTTGGTATTTCTCTTGTGACTTCTCCTGGGATTTGCACCTTCCGATTGAATAAATAGTTGAAAGCTTAAAATTTTCTTTTTTGTTTTTGTTTTGTTTGTTTTTTTGATACAGGGACATTGCTATGTTGCCCAGACTCCTGGGCTCAAGTGATAGATCTTCCAAAGTATGTGGAACTTGAACACTTAAATTTTTCCCTATCAACTTTGCTCTTCTTTTTCAGAGAACCAAGTATCCATAATAGAGTTTCTTGATTTGGCCTCCAATACATTATAGTCAGTGGAAATTCCTCCTAGACTCTTACAAATGGTTTACTCTTATTTTTCAAAAACTCATGATCTTTCAATAAGAAGAAAGATAAGGTTATAATAAGAATCTTAACTTGGCACCATTTTAACACTTTAACCCTAAAACTTCAGTCAATGATAATTTTACTACATTATATTTTTATATTTTATAAGCAAAGCTGATGACCTTAATTTGGTGTTAAGCATTAGGAATAGGTTTTGAAAGTGATAATCGGGCCAGAAATGGTTTGTAATACAATGATTTTTTCCTGAATTTGGTAATCATTTCTATGGAGAGGTACTTATCTATAGGAGAAAATAAAAATGAGAAAAAATGTTGGCACTACCATATTTGCTGTACCAATGGAGCTTGACAACACATGGCATGCCTTGAGGCAGGTAAGAGCTCACAGTTTCAATTGTATACTCATTTAAATTCAGAAGTGATCATATCACCATTTAAAAGCAATCATGGAGGGGATAGGTCAGAAGAACTTGTCCCTTCTTGGCTTGGATTTCAGTCCTGAGTACTCAAGAGTAAGCAAAGCAAAGTGAACATTTGGAATTCACTGAGGGTTTAAAATACAATAAGAATGCATATATGAGAGAATAATGCATATATGAGAGAAGAAACATTTCTTCTCTTTTCTAGCAAAATAAGCATTTGTAAAAGGAATCAAGCATAATATGAATTTCTGGCAATTTTCCTGGGACTTGGTATAAAATAATTTCCTGGACCTAGGAGCAGAATTTCTATATTCTAGCTTTCTCAGTCTCCTTTCTCTGGGATAATTGCTCTAAACTTGAAATTATTTTTTTAGGAGGAGTTCCTACTTTTTCTTAGTCATGAAATCCTCAGAAGTTCCTGAGATAATTCAATATTTCAGTGATATGATAGGAAATGTAAACCAAACCCACTATATAGAACATAAGATGGTTATTCTGGGCAAGTCAGATGGGTTTTTGACATGATTGACTTTCACATAGTTAATGCCTAATTTATTTGTTAAACATTGATTTTTTTCAGTCAGGCTAACACTGTCAGTAGGCTTCATGCTTGAATAATTAAAAAAACAGAACAAAACTGTAGGAACATGTTAATTGGTAAGTGACCAGTGGATGAAAAGTACACGTGTTGAATCGTTTCTCTAAACTACCATATGTACAAAGATCTATGTAAGCAGGTTATTTATTTCGGTACTAGGGGTTGAACCCAGGGGTGTTTAACCACTGAGCAACATCTCCAGCCCTTTTATATTTTTTATTTAGAGACAGAGTCTCGCTAAATTGCTTAGGGCCTCACTAAGTTGCTGAGGCTGGGTTTGAACTTGCAATCCTCCTGCCTCAGCCTCTGGAGCAGCTGGGATTACATTGGTGCACCACCACACCCAATTGTCTAAGCAGTTTATGTGATTTCCTAACATAGCTAGCATATGCATTTCCTAACATATGCATGCAGATGGCATAAATAGGTTAAAGTATCTCAGGTAGGTAGTGTCTCTAGAGATGAGAGGATTGGGACTGAAAATAGTATGAAGGTCAAACTTTGGAAAGAAAAATTAACCCTGGGCTACTGACAAAAAAGTCTTGATTGTTTAATTAGAGGAAGCTGAGAGTTGGAGGACTGAGGGAGAAATGGCTGTTGGACTTGATTTGAGAATAGAGGCTACCAATCCAGGGAAAGCACCAAGACCTACTGTGCAGAGACACAGTGGAGCCACATTCCACGATGAGCCCTTGGTTATGACTCCTCCTATTCTTGTCAAACATCCCAAGGGTTTTTCTAGAAGAGTAAGTTATAATATCAGGACCAGGGGATTCTGGAATATCAGTAAAATGTTTGATGCCCCCCATGGATGGTTGTCCTCATGTTTAGAAAAACAGAACAAAGTTGGGCTTGGTGCTCAATGTTAGGAGGGTCTCAGTTCTATATCTGGTACTGAGAAAAAGAGAAGAAGAAAAAGATGAAGGAGGAGGAGGAGATCAATGGATATGAGTTCTGGAAAGATCATATTTATTCTTTAAAAATATTTATCAAATAGCGATTTTATTTTATTTTAAAGATTGAATCCAGGGGTACTCTATTACTGAGCTACATTTCCAGTCCTTTTTATTTTTTATTTTGAGATAGGGTCTCACTAAGTTTCTCAAGCCGTCTTTGAATTTGTGATCCTCCTGACTCAGCCTCCCTAGGATTACAGGTGTGCACTAGCCTGAATAGTTGTTTAAATACCAGATATGTCAGGTGCCAAGATTGGAAAGATGAAAACAAAAAAGACACATTTGGACCATTTTGAGAGAGGAAACATAATGACTACCTCTTTTACCTCTTTATAGATAACCGGCAAAGATTGGTTGAATGGAAGAATAATAAAGCAAATGGAACTTTTTTAAGATTAAAAAAAACAGTGTTTTAGTGATTAC
Source organism: Aplodontia rufa (assembly GCA_004027875.1). Lineage (NCBI taxonomy): Eukaryota > Metazoa > Chordata > Mammalia > Rodentia > Aplodontiidae > Aplodontia > Aplodontia rufa. The sequence continues at coordinate 41,175 of PVKS010004181.1, forward strand.
TAATACTACTATGTGTGGATAATAACATGAATAAATGAAATCCATTGGTAAACATATTCTAAGTATTTAAACCTGGAAATAGTAGGAAGTATTGCTTACTAGGAAAAACTGAGTAGCTTTTGTGTTTGTTTCTTTGCAAAGAGCTCTGATTTATGTTTGGTAGCAATAAAATGAGATAGGGAGTAAAACAAGAGAAACAAGACTTAGATAATCCAGTTATGTATAAATACTGACAATAAATGGGATATTGTATTTTTTGAAACATTCACTTGATTCAAGGAACAGACTAAAGAAATCAATTTAAAAGGGACTATTAAAATTCATATATCAAGTATATTTCTGAAAATATAGAAAAGGACTATATAAAGATAAAGGAATATATAGACAAACAAAATCTAATATTTAAAAGTCAAATTTTAATCCCTTGGTGCATTGATCATTTTTACAGAAGTTTTAAGAAAGGTGTATTTTAAATATTGACATGGATTAGTTTTTTCATTATATGTGCTGCCAAAGAGAGAACATACATTTTTAACTTGTTATTAATAATGAGGGGTTTTCCCTCCACATGTAAATTTGCCTTAATAATTTTGCACTTAGCACAATTTCTTATAAAAACCAAGTATTTATATGATTATTGAATAAATGTGAATCAATTCATGAGCATTAGATACTTTAGCTTTTTTTAGAAAAGTCATAATTCTTTTTTTTTTTTTTGAGAGAGAGAGAGAGAGGGACAGTGAGAGAGAGAAAGAGAGTATCAATTTTATTTAGTTTTTCACGTAACCCATGTTGCTTGAACACTTTGCTGTGTACATGGTTCTGGGGCTTGAACCTGTGTCCTAGCGCGTGCCAGGCAAGCGCCATAACTGCTGAGCCACCACTCCAGTCCCAAGTCATAATTGTTATTCAGACTTATCAAGAGATAAAGACTTGAGAACATTTGAAGAAGCAAACATAAGTAAGGTCTTTGGATAGGTCAGCACTTTTTTGCTATGTACTGTCTTCCTTTTTTATTTTTCTTTTTTTAACTGTAACTATTGTATATTAGTTGTACCAATTAATAAAATTCACTGTGGTATTCTGATACATGCATGTAACACATGGTGACCATATCCATTTTCCATTCTGCCTTATCCCTTCCCTTTTCTCCTCCTTTCTGAATCCTAGGCCCTCTTCTACTTTCAGGTCTTTATTTTCTGCATATGAGAGAAAACATATAACATTGTTTTTCTGTGTCTGGCTTGTTTCACTTAACATCATGTTGTTTGGTTCCGTCCATTTTTCTGCAAATGACAGGATTTTATTCTTTATGGCTTAATAATACTCTATTGTGGATATATACTACATTTCTTCATTCATTCATTCACAGCCACCTAGACTGATTCCATATCTTGAGTATTGAAAATACAGCCCTTCTTATATTAATGGAATTTCTGATACTTGCCAGAGCACATGGCTTTGTGGAATAAAGACCACATTTCTTAGCCTTCCATCCAGTTGAGTGTGCCACATAAATGAGAGATGGAGATATTAGGTGATAGTTCATGTGAGACCCCTGGGGACTGTCCTTAATGGCAAGGGTTCTACTGTGCTTGTGTCTTCCGATTCCTGCTGGCCAGAATGTGAACATGGTAAAGAGCCTTGCAAACTAGCCACGTGAGGCAGAATGTGAAGCAAAGCCTAGCCCTGAAGTTGATGGTGGCTGGGCTCTCACAGCTTGTGACTGCAGGACCAGCCCTGTCCTATGGACCTCTGTATTGTCACTGTTGTTGCTGAGTAGAGCCTTATGTAATTACACTTCTGCTTATTTGGGATTTCTGTCATTTGCAGTCAGAACTACTACTACTCAAAGGAGACCTAAGTAGCTCTAAAGTTGTTACACAATTTATATACTTGTGGATTCTATGGCTCTAGAGCACTTCCTGAGCATTCTGGTATAGCATGAGTCCTTTTTGTAGTAGATTATATTGCGTTTTTCCCTGGATAGGATAACTGTTAAAGTAATGGAGCACTATATTTTTTCCACATTTTTTATTGGTGCATTATAGTTGTACCTATTGATGGGCTTTATTATTACATATTCATACATGCTGTATCACCATATTTTATCATTTTCTTATCTACTATGTAGAGTAACTCCAATGTTTCTTTTCAATTTGTCAAAATTATTATTTTATTTGTGCTTTAGAAAAGTGTATGAATTATTTAATGAATGTTACATAAAGATTAAGGAACTTTTTCTTTGATTTATGTATTAGACAGTTTTGAAATTTTTCTATATTGAAGTAGAATTTATATATTGTAAAATTTGCTAATTTTAAGTATGGTGAATTTTGATAAAACTTGCTTATGATACATAATCATATTACTGTCTCCAGAATATCAATGCACAAGAAAACATTCCCATCACTTCGAAATTTCTCTTATGCCTCTTTGTATTCAATTGTTTCACCATAACTCCAGGCCTGGCAACCACCCAACCACCTCTTTCTTTTTTTCTTTAAAGAGAGAGGGACAGTGAAAGAGAGAGGGAAACAATTTTTATTTAGTTTTTCATGTGACTTTCGTTGCTGAGACATTGTTGTGTGCATGGTGCTGGGGTTCGAACTCGTGTACTTGTGCATGCCAGGCAAGCCACATAACTGCTAAGCCACCACTCCAGTCCCATCAACCACCTCTTTCTGTTTTGCTTTTTTTTTTTTTTTTTTTTGGTGTGTGTGTGTGTGTGTGGATGGGGGGGATCAGGGATTGAACCCAGGGGGTACTTAACCACATTCCCATCTCCAGTCTTTTTTATTTTGAGATAGGGTCTCACTAAATTACTTAGGGCCTCACTAAATTGCTGAGACTGGCTTTGAATTTGAGATCCTCCTGCCTCAGCCTCCTGAGCTGCTATGATTACAGGTATGCACCACCACACCTGGCTTAGTTTTGCTTTTTTATATAAATGAAATCATATGCTATATAGTATTTTCTTTCTGACTTTTTCATTTAGATAACAAAGCAGACGGATCCTATATAACCTCTATTCATTTTACCCCAATGGTACTATCCTGCAGACCGAGATGCAAAATCACCAACAAATTGCTGGCATTGACACAGTCAAGATACAAAACATTTTCATCATCACAGGACTCTCTTGTTGTGCTCTTATAGTCACACTCTTCCCATCCTACCCTCCCTACAAGGCTTGCCAACCACTTATCTGTTCTCTGTTTCTATGATTTTATCATTTTAAGAATGTTATATGAATGGAATCACAGCATGTAGCCTTTTAAAGAGGTTTGCTTCACTCAGATGGTTCCTCCAGGTTGCTGCTTATATTGATAATTGTCTCCTTTGTGTTCTTAGAGAATGGTATTCCCTGGTACAGTTATATCTCAGTTCATTTGGTCATTTACCGTTTGAAGGACACTTGGGTTGTTTCCAGTTTGGGGGTATTACAAATAAAGCTGCTATGAACATTTGTGTGCTGGTTTTTGTGTGAGTATAGGTTTCATTTCTTTGGAATAAATGCCCAAGAGTGCAATTAATGGATCAAATAGTAATTATATGTTTAGTTTTCAAACTAAACTGTTTTCCAGTGGTTGTACCATTTTATATTCTTACCACCAGTGTCTGAGTGCTCTAGTCTGCATCCTCACCAGCATTTAGTAGTGTTAGTATTTTTATTTTATTCAATCTGATATGGGTAGTGACAGCTCCTTGTGATTTTAATTTGCATTTCCTGTTGGTTAATGGTGTTATACATAATTTTGTGTGCTTATTTACCATCTATATATCTTTTTGCCCATTTTCTAACTCGATTTTTTTTTTTTACTATTGAGCTTTGAGAATTCTTTGTATATTCTAGACCCTATACCTTTGTCAGATGTATAGTTTATAAGTATTTTCTCTCAGTCTGCAGCTTCTCTTGTGTGTATGTGTGTGTGTGAGTGTGTGTGTGTGTGTGTATGTGTGCTTGACATCTTTTTTTAAAAAATCATCCTAACGGGGTTTTTCACAGAGTAAAAGTCTCTAATATGGATAAAATCTAGTTTTTTAGTGTTTTCTTTAATGATCTGTGCTTTTGGTACCAAGTCTAAGAACTCTTTGTCTAGACCTAGATCCCAAAGATTTTTGTCCTATGTGTTTAAGTTTTATAGTTTTACATTTAAGTTCATGATCCATCTCAAGTACATTTTTATATCACTATAAAGTTCTTTTCCTTCCTCCCTCCCTTCCTTCCTTCCACTTATAGATGTCCAATTGTCCCAGTATCATTTGTTAACAGTCTAATTTTTCATTGAATGGCTTTTTCACATTTGTGAAGATGTGTGAATCTGTTTAGTTCATTCCTTTTTATTACAGAGTGATATTCCCTTATATAAATAAACCACAAAGTATATATCCACTCACCCTTTGTTGCTTCTTTTTAGTTTGGGGCTACTATGAATAAAGATGCTGTGGACATGCATATACTAGTTTTAGTATGGATATATACTTTTATTTCTCTGGGTTAAACACATGGGAATGAGATCAAGGGATTAAATAGTAATCGTGTGTTGAACTTTATAAGAAACCATTCCCAAAGTGGTGATTCCATTTTGCATTCTCCCCAGCAATTTTCGAGAGTTCCGGTTCTTCTCCCAACCCTTGATATTGTCAGTATCTTTGATTATGGCCATTCTGGTGAGTATGTAGTGGCATCTGGTGATTTTAAAATACATTTACTTAATGACTGATGGTATTGGGTATTTTTTCATGTGCTTCGTTGCCATTTTCATTTTTAATTGCATTCTTTGCTTTCATAGTTGTGTTTTTAAAACAATAAATAAACATTTTGATTGTGATTACCTTCAAAGAAAACCGGAAGTGGTTTTTCCCAACCTCAAATTATCTGAAGTCTTCAAGAAAATAAAGGTTACTTCCCATTAGAGAGGGTGAGAAAGTGGGTGGGCTTTCCTGGTTTATTTGGTGAGCATATTTGGATGCCTATGTAAAGTATTCAATTGTTTAAAGCAGGGTATATGGCAATAACTAACACAGTACTTACTGTTCATCTTCTGGTGAGTTAAAGTGAACATAATATTTTGGTCATGTTGCTGATTTAAAGCCACCATGTTATCATTTTAGTGAATTATTCAATAATTTTTCTGACCCTTCTCCAAGGTAATCATTCATTTTTCTAACTTTGAAAAGCCCCTCAGTGTCTTATGGTATGCATCTTAAAGGAATGGCAGTGTCACAAATGAAGAAAGGCAGTGACATCACAGGGGGACAGACTGGTGGAGTTTTCCATCTTTCTTTTTGTTCAATCCAGTGGATTTTTCAAGACCAGGGCATTCCTAGAGCCACCATGCCAAACCAGGAATGCAATTTAATCACATTGTGAAAGTTGTTGAAATTCTACTGAAGCAGAAGACAATTCCTCTTCTTTCATGCTGTAAATCAACCATTAGAACACATGTCACTAAAATAAAGGGGAACTTGGCAGACAACAAACTGTTGAGCAATGAATTGTCCTGCCCCGGAGAGAGTAAGCTCCTCGCCCTTGGGGTATCTATACAAAAGTGCCATGACATATGACAGGTATGACATGGAAGTTAGTAACTGGTTGTGTTGCTTAGAATATCATAGCAATTTTATTTACAGTTTAATTTGATTATATCACAACTCTTACAGACAGTATAGCATAATGTACAGAGCTTGGGTTATTGAATATTTGCAACCTCTCTGACCTTCAGTCTTCTGTTTCCTCATCTATAAAATAGAGATAATGATTCCAGGCACACTGTGAACATCAGGAAGAGATGCAGTATCTGGTAACTATGTCTGGCTCACGGAAGAGGTTCCATGAATAATAACTGTAATTCTCATATTTCAGGCTTTCTCCTGAAGAAATTAACTACTTAAAAATTAGAAATAAAGGCTAGGAGTATAACTCAGCAAACGTAAGGCCTTGGGTCCCAATCCTCAGCACTGGGAAAAAAAGTAGAAAGAAAAAGAAATGTGACAATTGGTATGTGATTTTTATATTAAATTTATATTTTGTTATAGATCATTTTCATTCTCATGTAAAATTGGATGCTTACGATGTACCAAGCCGTGTGCCAAATGATTTACATGTGAAATATCACAAAACCAAAACGAAGTAGGTGTCTTTATTCTTATTTCAGAGAAAACAGAGACATGTACAGGTGAGATAACTGGCTCAGTTTTCTTCAGTAAGAGGCAAAACTTGAATTCAGACTAGAGCTGGACTCTGACATCAGTGTTTTTAACCATTATGTCTCCTTCCTTTCACTTTTATTTTTATCTGCATTGTAACTTTTACCTAGTCTAAAACTCAACTCATCTTAAACCTGCCCTCACTTGTGTTTACAGATTAATTTACTAATTTATTAATTCACTCATCTAAATTTTTGGAGTTGTAACACAATAAAGATCCAAAGTTCTTAAGGTTTAGTTTAAAGATGGAACATTGATTTTTGTTAATATAACTCTGATTTTTAATTGAAATTGTGAAAAGCAATGAACAGGTTTGAGTATTATTCTTATAACTTTTTCTTATTTTTTCTTTTGTTTTTCACCTTTGAACCCTTTAAGATTTTGATTTTCAAACTAAAGGTTTTTGTTGCTGTTCCTTTGGTGGTACTGGGAGTTGAATCCAGTGTTTGTACATGCTAAGCAAGCACTCTACTACTGAGCCACTTCCCAGCCCTTTTTAAATTTTATTTTGAGACAAAATCTCAATATATTGCTCAGGCTGGCCTGGAACTTGTGATCCTTCTGTCTCAGCCTTCCCAGTAGCTGAGGTTACAGGCTTAACCTTTTTAATACTGTTTCAAAAATTAAAATTCTTTGCAACATGACTTCTAAACGGTTCCCTGTTTCCATTTTAAACTAGCTTCTACCTGGGCAAAACTCAAGGAAGTAGATGATTCTTACTCAATGACCTGAAAGGTCAAAGAATTCTAGTCATTCCAAACCTGTAGCAGGGGGAGGGGATTACAGGAACAGGAGCGCTCCTATTTCAGAATTGTGTGTATGTGTATTCAGCTCAATGCTGGTTTTCAGATATGCTTTGAAAGCTCCACATACTGAGAACATACGCAGGTATTTGATTGACACTGATGAAGTACTGAGATAGTATATTGAACAGTTTTGTTTATCCTATATGATTTTAAATAAAGCCTGCTTGACATGGGGTCTATTAAGATTGGGAACTATTAAAGTCAAAGACAGTTTTCTTTAACACGCAGCAAATAAAGAATGGAGGATTCTCAATAGACTCATAGAACCTGGACTTTAAAATCCGTTTGGTCAATTGCTCATTCAGTGAATCCAGCTTTTCCAATAACAGGAGTTCCCTAACTCAGGCAGCAACTATTTCTACTGTTGAATTCTTTTAATTTTTTTTTAAAAGAAAGAGGGGACAGTGAGAGATAGACAGAGAGAAGGGAGGGAAGGAAGGAGTAGGGGGTATCTCAATCCCTGACCTGAAATTATACTACAGAGCTGTAGTAGCAAAAACAGCATGGTATTGGTATCAAAACAGAACCAAAGACCAGTGTAACCGAATAGAAGATCCTGAGACAAACCTCCATATCTTTAACTATTTGATATTTGATGAAGGGGGCAAAAGCATAGTGTGGAAGAAAGATAGCCTGTTCAACAAATGGTGTTGGACAAATTGGACAGCCATGTGTAGACAGCTGAAGCTGGATCCTTATCTTTCAGGCTGCACAAAAATTAAATCAAAATGGGTCAAAGATCTGGATATTAAGTCAACAACTTTAAACTTACCAGAAAAAGAAGTAAGGTCAACACTACAGGACATAGGAGTCAGCAGCGCCTTCCTCAACAAAACTCCCATGGCTCAAGCAGTAAAGTCAAGAATAAATGAATGAGATGCAATTAAACTAAAAAGTTTTTGCACAGCTAAAGATCTAGTCAAGAGCATCAAGAGAGAACCAACAGAATGGGAGAAAACTTTTGCCTGCTACACCTTGGACAGAGGGCTAATATCCAGAATGTACAAGAAACTAAAGAAACTAAACACCAAACTCACAAATAATCCAATCAATAAGTGGGCTATGGATCTTAAAAGAAACTTCTCACCAGTGGAAGTCCAGAAAGCCCATAAATATATGAGAAAATGCTCTACATCATTAGCTATAAGGGAAATGCAAATCGAAACTTCGATGAGATATCATCTCCTGTTAGAGTGGCAAAAATGAAAAATTTGAACAACAACAGATGCTGAAGGGGCTGTGGGAAAAGAGGCACACTGTCACACTGCTGGTGGGACTGCAAACTGGTTCAGCCACTATGGAAAGCAGTGTGGAGAATCCAAATTAAGGATGGAACCACCTTATGACCCAGCTATCCCACTCCTGGGTATTTTCCCAAAAGAGTTAGCATCAGCATATTATAGTGATATGGCTTCATCAATGTTTATAGCAGCTCAATTTACTATAGCTGGATTATGGAACCAATACAGATGCCCCTTACTTGACGAGTGGATACAAAAACTTTGGTATGTATACTCAATGGAATACTACTCAGCCATTAGAGAAGACGATATTATGGCTTTTGAGATCAAATGGATGGAGATGGAAAGAATTATGCAAAGTAAAGTATCCCAATCTCAGAGACTCAAGGGCCAAATGGTTTCTCTCATCTGTGGAAGCTAGAATACATTGGGTAGCAGTATGTTAGACGGCAAAGCTAATAATAACTTCAAATTGTGTGATTCTTTTTGCAATAGGGAGACGACTCCCTAGGATACTTGGAGGCATAGGCTGGGGAATAGGGTCGGGGGAAGGCTTAGGAAAATCACCTAAGAGACTGGAGGAACCGAATATAGGGGAATCATCTCAGAAAGTGATGTCTGACCTCCATGAGATACCCATTTAACTCAGCGGTTCTTCTGGGGGAAACAGCAACATGGGGAACCCAAGCTGGGCATCCATGACATGGCATTAGCCCTAGATAACTAAGTATATATTCATTTGTTCTGGAATATTTGATAATGTTTTCCCCTCAATTGTAACTCTATATCATCTAATAAATAAAAAAAAAGAAAAAAAAAGGAAGAGGGGACAGTGAGAGATAGAGAGAAGGGAGAGAGAGAGAGAGAGAGAAGTAATTTTTATTTAGTATTTCATGTGACTTTCATTCCTGGGACACTTTGTTGTGTACATGGTGATGGGGTTTGAACTCACATATTCATGCATGCCAGGCAAATGCCGTAACTGCCGAGCCACTGCTCCAGCCCCTGTAATTGCTAGTAAAGAAGATAAAAAATAAGAAAGAAAATAAAAAAATACAATATTGAATGAAAACCTGGAGTTTGAATCTATTTTTCATTTTCCTTCCATGATGGTTGCAGTTCTGAGCACAGACCTGACTCTCACTGTTCTCTCTGTGAACAGTGGTAATTTCCACTGTTCGCAGGAGAATATCATCCCCATTGAGATGGGTGCAGGGTCTGGGGAGACAATGTCAAACTACAGCAATCTTGGCCAGTGAGCCCTGTCACACCTGCATGGTCAGGAGAAGGGAGTCTCTGTTGCAGGTTAGGTTCTCTTAGAGGGAGGTGGGGAAAAAAAGGAAAAGAAAAGAGGAGAAAGAAGCAAATTTTATAAACAGAACATTAGAAAGTGTTGCAGACCTGACAGACTGCAGCCCCCTTGAAGAGCTTTGCCCTTGAGATTGCCCTACAGAGGACTCTTGTGCAGAGTGGGAATGGATAGGCCTTTGCAAATTGTCCTGTTCAGTCATTGGTTGTGGAATCTCTCCAAGAAGTGTGTGACTACAATGATTTGAATGTTCCCACCAAAACTCAGGTTAAAAGGTATTAAGAGAAGGGGCTACGTGGGACCTTAAGAGGTCATGAGTGTCATGGTTTAAAAATTAATGGATTATCTGGAGAAAAAGTGCATCTTTAAATAAAATCCAGGGTGGATCTGTCTCTTTTATGCACTCTTGTTGCTATGTGATGTGATGTGCCACCTTGGAACACTATGAAGAGTTCCCAACAGCAAGAAGACCCCACCAGGTGCACCCCCAAGACATTGTACCTCCCTATCCCCAGAACCAAGATCCGAATAAGCCTTTGTTCTTCATAAGCTACCCAGCCTGTGGAATAAAGTAATAGCAACAGAAAACCAACAAAGGCAGTGACCTTAGCTTGAAAGATGAGGTTGATTTCAAAGAAGCTGACAGCCAGAGGCTGTTGTCAACCACGCTCCTGCAGCTGGGGAGCGTGTCACTTCTTGAAGAAGGTTCTGAGCAACATGTGTATGCCTGCCCCAGGAGAGGAGGAAGGGAAGAATCTGGAAGATATTTTAGAGAAGTCTTGACAAGTCTTGATTTGACAGATATGCAGAAAGGGAGGTCAAAGATAACCCTATGAGCAGGAGAGCATTGCCTTTGACCAGTGCAGTTGGACTGGGATAAAACCTCCACCCTCCATGTCTACAGCTGTCTTTTACTGAAAGTCTCTGAAAATCTTTTGCAGAAGTTGTCATGTCTTGTGCCATCTGCGTTTAATGACCTACAACGTTCCTCAACTGCAACTCGTGGGGTTGGCCAAGAGATTGGACCACAAGCAAAGGCAGCCAGCCATAACAGGCTGGAGTGACTTACTGTGAAACCATCCCTTTTGAAAGGGGACAAACCAACTTGTACCCCCTTTGGAAGACTGTAATAAGGAAAGGTTGAAGCACGTGCTAAAGTTGTATCCTAAAGGACACAGAGTTAGTTGCCCCAGCTATCCAAACAACAGTGGGACCTAGAAGCCCTTTTATTGCCCAAAGAGGCAATATGTCCTTTGATATTCGTTTTGTGTTAGCAGTAAGCCCCAATCATCAGGCATCTGGGCATGTTGTTTTCTTTTTCTTTTTATTTCTTTCTTTTTTTTAAAAGGGAGAGAGAGAGAGAGAAGGGCTGGAGCAGTGGCTCAGCAGTTATGTTGCTTGCCTGGCATGCAGAGGACCAGGTTCAAACTCTAGCACCACATACACAACTTATTATTGAGAAGCAAAGACCAGATGAAAAAATACATTTTTTTAAAGAGAGAGGGAGTGACAGAGAAGCAGAGAATCAATTTTATTTATTTTTTCATCTGGTCTTTGCTTCTTGGATACTTAGTTGTGTATGTGGTGCAGGGATCCAAACCTGGATCCGAACCCAGATCCTTTTGCGTGCCAGGCAAGCGCTTAACCAAAGACATGTCCTTTGAATTTGAAAGTGGTAATGCTGATGTTTACTTCTTCCTTGTAAAACTGGGTAAAAAAAAAAAAAATCAAGTGACCCTGAGCCTCTAAGAACTGTCTCTTAATTCTCTGTTTGGGCAACTCTTAGAAACCTCAAGAATGCACAGCTTGTCTCTGCCCCTTCCTGGTTATTTTTCCCATAGCAGGAGCTGTCACATCTCTAATTTTTGAATGTCAGATTGATCTGTCTGACGCACTTTCATGACTTTCCATGAAAATTTTCTACATAATATTTTTCTGCATCATTTCTTTCCTTCACATTCAGTTCCAAAAAAATGTAATGCTTTCTGAAGTGAACACCTACATGTATGTTGTCATAAAACAGTCCTACAATCTGTTCTTTTGTTCATTCATCCAGTTTCATGCCCCTACACCACCCTGTCTTGTAGCCTGCTCATGGAGTTCAAAGGCAGTGAGTGAACAAGCGTATTTTAAGCCCTTTGTGAGTGCCTTTTGCTGTTAATCAGGGTTTCATACTTTTAATCATGTTACTTAAGGAGCCAGATGTGTCACTTGCATATAGTGTGTGTGTGTGGGGATAAGGATATGATAGGATAGAATAAGGGACCATTACTTGCTTTGCAGAAAATTATTTTTAATTTTTAAAGCAAAACCATTCACCACAGAATTGTCTTGAAATTTCTCCATGATACATTTAAACTCTTTGCTTTATAATACTTGAATACTTGCACTTTATTTTTCTGAAAAGGTAGTCATAAAATTAACGAGACATTGTATGTCCAAAATAATTGTTCTTCATAATCATAGATGACACATAGTTACAGCTTTGCTATTTTTCTTTTATCTTTTATTTATTTATTTATTTATTTTGCTTATGCAGTGGTCCCTCTTTATCCAAGGGAGATACATTTCAGGATTCTGGGTGGCCTCCTGAAATCATGAATAATACAGAACTATATATACTATGTTTTATATATACCTATGGTCAAGTTTAATTTACAAAGAAGACACTGTAAGAAATTATCAAAAGCCACTAATAATATATGGCATTTACAACAATGTACTATAACAAAATTTATTTTAATATGATTGCTTTATTTCTTCTCTCAAAATCTTACTATACTCATCTTTCTCATGATGATGTGATCTGGTATAATATCAACATGAGATAAACTAAAGAGAATGACATAGGCTTTGTGACACACACTGTGATACTGTGACAACCTGAAAATTGAGATGGCTTATAAGTGACTAGTGGTGGGTAGCATATACAGTATGGAAACACTAGACAAACAGGTGATTCATGTCCCAGGCAAAAAGGAGTAGGATGGTATGAGATTCTATCACACTACTCAGAATGGATGTACAATTTTAAACTTATAAATTGTTTATTTCTGGAACTTTCCAATTAATATTTTCAGATCACTTTGTGGCTAGCTAAAATCATGGGAAGTAAAATTACAGATAAGGAAGGACTATGGTGTATTTCTGAAGATACTTAAAAAACCTGAAAAAATACTGAAGCATGACTTTATTTATTTATTTTTAAGAGAAACAACTTTATTTAGTTTTTCACATGGCCTTAGTTGCTCCAACACTTAGTTGAGTACGTGGTGCTGGGGTTTGAACCCAGGTCCTCGTGCTTGCCAGGCAAGCGCCAAAATCGCTGAGCCACCGCTCCAGCCCTGAAGCATGACTTTAAAAGAGGCTAAAAATCTAGCAAAATAAGGAATGAATATCCCAATCTGTCCTTTTATGATGTGCAAACAATAACATTGAAAATCAGTTTTATACTAAAAATAAATAAGAAATAGTGAAAATGCCTTTCAAGTATGCTAATCATTTAAAGTAATGTTGAGGTGGTGAAGCACTCATTTCTTGCCTTCACTTTGGCTGTGTTTTTCTTTTCCTTCTTTGAGTAGTTATTATTTTCAAACCTCAAAAAGCACAATGCAAAATGCAGTGAAGTCTCCCTCTCCAGAAATAGACCTTCAGAAATATGGTCAATTGATCTTCAATGAAGAAGCAAAAGAAATATAATGGTAAAAAGATAGTCTTTTCTACAAAGGATATTTGAATAAATGGACATCCACATGCAAACAACTGGATCTCGATACATACCTTACATGTTTCACAAAAATCAACCCAAAACAGCTCACAGACTTAAATATAAAATGCAAAACTATAAAACTCGCTGGGTATGATGGCACATGCCTATAATTCCAGCTACTCAGGAGGCTGAGGCAGGAGAATCAAGAGTTCAAAGCCAGCCTCAGTGAGACCCTAAGCGACTTAGTAAAATCCTTTCTCAAAATAAAAAGTAAAAAGGGTGTGAATGTGGCTCAGTGGTTAAGCACTGTTGGTTTCAATCCCCAGTACTAAAAAGAAAAAAAGAGACTATTATCCAAAATGTGCAGAGGATTTGTTTACTTTTATTCTTTTATTTTTTGGCACTAGGGATTGAACCCAGGAGCTCATCCCCAGGACTATTTATTTATTTTGTTTTTAAATGGGGTCTCTCTAAGTTGCCCAGGCTGGCCTCAAACTCATGATCCTCTTGCCTCAGCCTCCAGAGCAGCTGGCATGATGGACATGCATTACATGCCCAGCTGAACTTGACATCTTAAAACTCAACAGTAAGGAAACCAGCAACCTGATTTAAAAATGGCCCAAAGACTTTAACAGACATTTCTTCAAAGAAGATATACAAAATGCATATAAGTATATATGCAAATAAGCATATGAAGAGATGCACATCGTAGGTCATCAGGGCAACACAAGCTACAACATCAATGAGATACGTTTGCACATCTATTAGAGTGGCCAAAATCCATAAAGAAATTTGAGGGCACCATATGCGGGCAATGATGTAGAACACCAGACACTCTCATTCCCTGCTGGTGGGACTACAAAATGGTACAGCCGCTGCGGAAGACACTTTGGAGGTTTCTTACAAAAGTAAATGTGCTCTTACCATATAGTACAGTATTTTCTTTCCTTGGTATTTATCCAAAAAAGTTGAGAACTTATGTCCACACAAAAACCTGCACACCAGTATTTATGGCTTTATTCATAATTGCCCAAAGGTGAAAGCAACAAAGATGTCCTCTAGTAGGTGAATGGATAAATAAACTGTGATACATTCAAATGACAGACAATTATTCAACGCTAAAAAGAAATGTGCTGTTAGCCATGAAAAGAGATGAAAGAAACTTAAATATGTTTTACTAAGTGAATAAAAGTCAATCTGAAAAGGCTATGGGCTGGATGGGTCCAGCTATGTTCTGGAAAAGGTAGAGCTAGAGAGGTAGTAATAAGACGCATGGCTCTCAGGGCTCAGGAGGAGGGACGGATGAGTACAGTGGAGCACAGGGAATTTTTTACAGCCATGAAACTGTGCTGGATGATACTGTAATGGTTGATATGTGTCATTGTGTATTTGTCAAAATCCATAGAATGTTTAAACCCAAGAGTGAACCTAATGTAATCTACAGACTTTGGATGACAATGATGTGTCCATGCAGCGTCATCAATAGTGACACATCTACCATGGTGGGAGATGTTGCTAACACGGGAGGAGATGTATGGGAAATCTCTGTACTTTCTGCTCAAGTTTCTGTGGACTTAAAACTGCTCTGAAAAATACAGTTTATTTTTTGTTAAAGAAGTTTTCCCTCATCCCAGTTCCCAGAGCACTTTGAGACTTGTTTGGCATTTAACCTCTCCTGGCCCACTGCCCATCACTTTCATTTTTTCCCCCCTTTGACAAATATTTATTAAGCACTGACATAGAGCTGGGAAGCATTTCCTCAAGCAAGGATATAGTAGAAAATATTATGAAATCCCTGCCGTCTGGAGCTGACGTTGTAGCAGGTTAGAAGCAGGCAGAAGGAAAAGCTGAACGTAGATTGTCACTGGCTTCCGATGGTGCCACTTGCAATTCCTCAACGTTATGACAATGTAAATGCAATACTCATTCATTAAAAATATTTGTAGTCGTTTTTTTCAGACCTCTCATTTTGAGTTTTGATCTTTTCCTGGACTATTGGTTTGCAGTCTGATACTGTCTCCTGATGCTGGACAGTGGCCGTGAGCCACAGCTCCCAGTCAGCCGGCCAGGAGCAGAGACTCTGCAGAGTGCTGTTGCTAAGCTGCGATGCTCTGTTAGGTGCATCACATGCATTTAAACTTCAGATCTTTTCAACTTATGATTGGACATAGCAATAGTAAGTGGAGGATCATAGGTACATGGTCTGGCAGATGGTGACAAGCCCTATGGAGAACAAGCGGTACCAGATCAGGGAGGGCAGATCTTGGGAGGCCTTCCTGATGAGGAGCTGTTTAAGGAGATACCTGAACAATGTAAGAGAGCAAGCCATATAGCCTTCTTGAGAAAGCTGTAGGGCCAGAGGGAACAGGTAGCACAATTGGGTGTTGTAGGCAAACTTGGTTCTTGGACTGCTCCGCTGTTGGAGTAACTTCTGTTCCTTTTTCAAAGAAAGACGCATGGGAGAAATCACCTTCTCAACATTTTACTTAAATCCAGAGGTTAACCTTGAGCTTGTCAAGTTATCTTTCTTCACATTTACAATAATACCTATTAACCCATCCAGCCACCTATTTATAAGAAAGGGTTTTTTCATGTATAGTTGTTATTGTGCATAACAACATTGTTTTTTCAAAAAATAATTTACTTGTTGATTGAATTTTTATAAATCAAGTATTTTGAAAGTATCATAAAATTTTATATCAGCTCTGGACCAGTCTTGTGAGTACTTCTATTCTCTCATCAATGATGACTTAAGGGCAATACTTAAATGGGGGTGATTTCTTTTTTGTTGTTGTTTTTTGGTACTGGGGATTGAACCCAGGGGTGCTTAATCACTGAGCCTCATCCCTAGCCATTTTCTATATTTTATTTTATTTTTTATATATAGAGAGCGACAGTGAGAGAGAGAGAATTAATTTTATTTAGTTTTTTTATGTGGCTTTCATTGCTCCGACACTTCGTTGGTTATGTGGTGCTGGGGTTCAAACCCACTCTTTGCTCATGCCAGGCAAGTGATATAACCATCAAGCTACTACTCCAACCCCCTTTTCTGTGTTTTATTTGAGACAGGGTCTTGCTAAGTTGCTTAGGCCTTTGCTAGATTGCTGAGACAGGCTTTGAACTGTGATCCTCCTGCCTCAGTCTCCCAAGTCGTTGGGATTATAGGTGTGCACCACTGTGCCTGGCTTTTTTTTTTTTAAACCGGGGTGATTTCATATTCCAGGGAACATGTGGCAGCATCTAGAGACATGTTTGGTTATGACAATTTTGTTGGAGGGTGGATGCTACCAGCATTTAGGGGTAGAGACCAGGGAGGCTGTTCGGTATCCTTTAGCAATGAACAGATCTGACTCCAAACCAAAAATTATGTGGCCTCAAATAACAATAGTGTGAAGGTGGAGAAACCCTGCTGTAGCGTCCTAAGCCCAAGCTAAAACTGACAAAACAGAGCAGAGGTCTGTGGATATGAATATTAGGCTAAGGCAGAGGGTGAGTAGCTATGTTTTATGTTGCTTTTTATCGAATTACTCACTTATTCATTCATTTGTCCATCAAATATTCACCAATGCTGGTATCTTTGAAATATTACTTATACAAATACTTAAAAACGTGAGTAGTTTAAAATCACAGTAGACATTATTTACTTTTTCTTCACAGTTCCTATGGATCAGGAGCATGGAAATAATTCAGTTGGGTGGTTCTG
Source organism: Aplodontia rufa (assembly GCA_004027875.1). NCBI lineage: Eukaryota > Metazoa > Chordata > Mammalia > Rodentia > Aplodontiidae > Aplodontia > Aplodontia rufa. Next base: position 58,156 of record PVKS010004181.1, read on the forward strand.
GTTCAAGGTGTCTCATGAGGTTGCAGTCTAAACGTCAGAGAAAATGCAGTCATTTGAAGGTTGGACTGGGGCTGGGCGTTTGCTTCCCAGGCAGCCCACCCACATAGCAGGTGAGTTGATGCTCGTTATTGGCAGAAGTTCTCAGTTTCTTGCCACATGGCTTTCCAAGGCTGCTTTGATGCCCTCACCACGTGACTTCCCTTATAGTAAGTGAGCCATGAAAGAGCAAGGCAGAAGCCACACATTTTTATTACCTAATCTTTTATTACCTTCACTTCTGCAATATTTTGTTGATTTTACAGGACTGCTCTATTCAGTGTGGGAGAGACTGCACAAGAACGTGGATATCAGAAAGTGAAAATCATGGGATGAGGCATCTTGCAAGCCAGCTACCACACTGTACTGCTATGGCCAGGCACTATTCTAGGTGTGGGTGATATGACACAGTAGTGATCTTGATGACAGGTAAGTATCCAGTTCCCATGGAGTCCTGTCCTAGCCTGGGGAGATAAGTAATAGATAAACTGATAAATGAACAGAGCAAGGGCAAGTGCTAGACAGGAAATAAAGCAGGATAATGTGATGGTGAGTGGAGTACTGGGGAGGGGTGCTATGTTAGATGGTCAGGGGAGGCCTTGCCAAGACCTGAATGACAAGAAGGATGGGCCTGAGAATAACCAGGGACAGAGTGTTCCAGGCAGGAGGAACAACAGTACAAACTATTATTAATAGCAATTGGTGGAACCCTGTACATGAAGGCTGAGGATGTAGGATGACCAAAAGAAGGTGCTTTATCTCACAACTAAAATTTACCGCTACCCATTTAAGACAGGAAGTAAGTAATATGAGTATAAAATGGCACAAACATCTTAAAAACTTGTTTAGCAGTGTTTGCGAAAACCTGAATGTGTGTCTCCTTTATGAATGAGGAATTCCTTCTAAGACCAGGAAAAATAAATGCACAGTTCACCAAAAACAAATGTCCAAAGCAGCTTTATTCATAATAGTCCCAAACTAAAATCACTCAAATGTCAACAAAGAAGAATAGAAAAATTGTGCTGTTTTAGTATAATGGATTACTGCATGATAATTAAAGAGAAGAAACTACTGCTATATGCAGCAACCTGCATGAATCTCACAGATGTAATACTGAACAAAGAAAAATCAGACACAAATGAGTACCTACTGTGTGATTCCATGTACATAAAGTTCAAGAGTATCCAAAAACAGCTGATGTTAACAGAAGTCAACAAAGGTGTCCTGGTAAGTCGTAGGTTGTTTTGACTTGGGGGAGGGTAAGGAGACTCTTTTCAGCCCAGTTCCTTATATTGGACTGGGCTTAAGCTCAATAGTAGAGCACTTGCCTAGCAAACTCAGGGCCCTGTGTTCAATCCCCAGCACTGAAAAAAAAAATCTGTAACTTGATAGTAGTTGGCTATATCTGTATCCATATGTAAAAATTCCCAAACCCAAGCAACAAATTACATATATGATTCTTATTAAAAGTAAGTCCAGGTTTGTATATGATAACAACAAAGACACAAATAAGCAGGCCCAAAGAACCAGTTAAGAGTCCCAAGTTACCATAAGGGTCCTCAGTTTCATCTAGTTGCCAATTTCATCAAGTGGGCAAGCAGAGAAACTGAGGATGGAGGGGCAAGTCTGGAAGCCCATTTCTCTCAGAGGTCAATCTTTATTCTTACTGAGCCACCTGACACAGGAACACACTACAGAACAGAACGCCACCTAGGCCCAGGTCCACTGCTGGCTTTCTTCCTTCCTTCTCTTTTGTTGTACATTTAAAAATATGTTGGCATGCATTCAGTAAAGAAAAATTCTTTTAAGTAGATGGCTACAGCAGCTTGTAAAATTGCAGATTAAGTTTTTTTCTGCTGAAAGCTTTTTCAGTGGAAGTAATGGCTAAGAGAGGGGGAGGGAGAGAGGAGTGTACTGGAAGAGGAGAGAGCACGGGATAATGACTTAGTCACCCAGATAACAACACGCTAGTGGAAGGAAATGGTGAGGGCTCTGTGAAGCCAGAGGAGGAGAGGCACCTGGTCTCCCCCTCTTCTGAGTTCTCTGGGAATGGGAGGAGATAATATTGATAGTGTTAAATTCAGTGCCACTGTATAGGAATAGAGGGCAGGGGAAACTGATTGAGTACTTGAAACCATATACATATAACCATGTGGGGTCTCGGTCCTCAGCAATATGTATGTAAAAGGTTATGAGTTCTGATTTTTACCATTGTGGCCTGAATATAAGAATAGCTACATTATTATTACTTTTTAAGTGCAGGCTTAGTAGGCAGGTGCAGTGTTTAACACTGCATTCATTTTCTTACTTAATCTTTTGGACATCTTCACAGGTCTGTCTGTATTGTTCTCCTCCAAGGCAGAGCTCAGAGAGGTAAGATGGGATGCTCAAGGTCACCCACTCAGCTGAACCAGAAAAGAAGCCCAGCCCACCCCCACACTAAGTTCTTAAGCCCCTCCCTCCTGTCCCATAAGCAAGATTTCCTTTCCTGCTCTAAGGAGGCACTGAGAATGCTCCCTCTGTCCTCCTTCCAAACTGAAACGCAGGCTTTGCTAATAACTCCCTGAAGGAACGAGCAATTTGATAAGCTTGAAGGGTGGAAAATATCAGATTTCCCCTCCACCGGAAATCTCCACCCTAGCAGTAGATGACCAAGTCTTTTCTAAATTCTTTGCTATTTTATTTCCTTCAGTTCAGAAAGTGTCCAAACACCTCTTTGAGTCCAAATTTTATAGACCACAAACCCATGCAAACACGTGCGTGCGCGCGCGCACACGCACACTACAACCTCCTAGTTCCATGTGAGTCCCTATTGGTCCTTAGCACTTGGTGCACACTTTGACATACACTTCACGCATTCCGCAAAGGTGCATGAGCCCTCGCTGCGCCTGGCAATGCTCAGGACCTAGCAATGCCACTGTGATCACAGAGGGCCCTTTCTCAAGGAGCAGGCATGAGACTGGAGGTTAAACAAAACATACAGGGAACTCAGATAGCAATGAGTGGCACAGAGAAAAATCAGGCAGGGAAGGAGGTAGGAAGTAGGGAAGGAATGTCACCAACAGGCCTTTTTGTTATTACTTGACTCCTATGTCTTTTTTTTTTTTTTTTTTTTTAAGAGAGAGAGGGACAGTGAGAGAGACAGGAAAGAGAGAAACAACTTTAATTAGTTTTCCACATGGCCTTAGTTGCTCCAACACTCAGTTGTGTACGCGGTGCTGGGGTTCGAACTCGGGTCCTCATGCTTGCCAGGCAAGCGCCGAAACCGCTGAGCCACCGCTCCAGCCCCCTCCTATGTCTTTTCTAAGACTGAGCCGGTGGTGGTTTCTCAAACCCATCACCTTTCGCTCTGCCAAGATGTGTTGACTGAACACAGATCAGTTTTGTTTAGCTTGCTGGTATAGAACTAGTTTGCTTTTCATAACTTTTGACAAAAGACATGCTCCTTGTACTTCTTACTAATGGCCCTTCTAAGAAGGAAGTGACTTGTTTATTTTTGGGGTGGGTTCTTGCTTTCTATGGTTTTATCAGGACCCAGTGTCCACGGGCAGAGTTGAGCAGGGCTTCAACATGAGCCCACAGAGAACAAAAAATAGACAGCCTTGGTGAGCAACGAAGAAACTTATTCCTTTTATGGAAGAGTTGAAAAATAGGAAATTAGAAGGCAAAAGAATGATGCCTGCGTCAGAAAAGGAGACAAGAAAGGCAGGGAAAAGAAACCAGGAAAGAAGGGCAAGAGAAAAGTGTAAAGGGAGTGAGTTGACAAAAGAGAAAAAAAGCCAAAGCCACGCTGGGAGAACTGAGGAGGAACACGGAGCATGAACCCAAGTCACTTCAATTCTATTTTGAACTGATGCAACTGTTCTTGACAGTCAGAGAAGAGTTTATGTCTCCTCCCCTGAGCACAGCTAGCCCGATCAATCTTCACCATCCTTAACATTAGAAGAATGTGCTTCTGAAAGAAATACCTCACATGCAGACCTTTTAAGTGGTGGATGGTCCCAGAAAGCAAGCACCCTGGGCTCCTTGCAGTGGGTTCCAGACAGGGGCAAAACATGTCCCCTCTCGGGGAAGTTAGCAGTGGACAACATAAAGAGGCAATGTGGGGGCTGGAGCGCGGTTAAGGCACCTGCCCAGCACGCGTGAGGACCCAGGTTCAAACCCCAGCACCACGTACACATTGAAGTGTAAGAGCAACGAAAGGCACATGAAAAACTAAATAAAATTGATTCTCTCACTGTCTCTCTCTTAAGAAAAAAAAAAAGGCAATGTGCAATTTTAGTGGGTCTGAAAGGGAAATTTTGCTCATTCCACATAAAAATACTAAAAAATGAAGATTCAGGCTGTGTGGGGGTGCACAACTGTAATTCCAGCAACTAGGGAGGCTGAGGCAGGAGGATCGTAGTTCAAAGCCAGCCTCAGCAAGTTAGTGAGGCCCTAAACAACTTAGAATTTTTCTCAAAAAAATGTGAAAAATAAACAAACAAACAAACGAAAAGGGCTAGTGATGTGGCTCAGTGGTTAAGTGCCCCTGGGTACAATCTCCAGTACAACAAAACAAAACAAAATGAGTCAAAAGCCAAGGATGAAGTCTCTTTCCAAAGACTAATTTGCGGGCCCCACCAACCACACCTACTTTTTGACTCCTGGAAGAAACAAAGATGGTGAGTGGATGTAGGTGAGTGGATGTAACACAGGTGGGGACAAGTGAATGGCAGCTGGAAGCCAGGAGAAGGAACCTGAGGATCACTGTGGGTATGCATTGCGGGCTTCACATTGCCCACCTCAAAGTTTCAAGGGTTCCTACTCACTCCAATATTTAAGTTCTCTTGAGAATTACATTAAGCCTGAGACCCCTAAAGAAACTCCTCATACCATCTAGAACCCTCTGGGAGAAGCAGGACTGGCACTCACTGTCTATGGCCTAATTTACTCCAGCAGAACTAAGTACTTTCTTTCTTTCATTTTCATATTCTGGGAGTCAATGGAGGCACTGAGTTGTTAGGTAACTTACTCTGGACATCAAGGCTGGAGGGGGGACTTGAACTTGACTCTGACCTTTTGTTTGCCCTCTTCTCACAGCACCTGGCTGCTCAGTGTTGGTCACATAGCACAACGTCAGGGCTCTGAGAGGGTAGATACAGCAACTAGATATTTGTGGTTGTTACTTTTTTTTCCCTCCATCTTACTTCCTCCCCAAATTAAAAAAAAAAAAGAAAGGGAAATATTTGGTGTTTGGAATGTTGTAACATAATAAATACAATTTTAAAAAAAGATATTCATAAAGCTTTTTCAGCTGTATCTTCAACGCAATAAAAATGTGGAATGTGATCAAAAGATCTATGCAGTGAATAAGATCCTACATCCATCTGTATTTCTTTTCCACCTGTACTTGATCCAGCCTTTTTGCTGCTTATTGCTTTAAAGGAAAAAAAATTTAAAGCATCATTGCAAGGAGCATCTAATAATTAGCCTTAGGAAATTCAAAATTCAAAGCTATCAAATAGAAATTCTCCCCACTTCATTACTGCTTCAGAAGACGGGGTGAGGGTAGTGATTAGACAATCTACGTTTTCTGGAACACTTGTAGTCAACAACTGAAAATGTATACTGGCAGGAAGTGTTTTAATTATTAAGATCAGCATAGCATTTGTGCTGCAGACGTGCTCTGAGAAAAGCCTCTTCTAGAGCCAGAGTACCATTAGGAAGAGAATCTGCTCGAGGAGCAACCCGCATAGCTTCCTTTTCAAAATGCTTACAGATGAATAGACAGAGGGGTCATGGATTATACAAAACCAACACCCAGTGAGGTTTTGGTTAGCTTGTTTTATGGGTAGAAGACAACAGAGATCGCAGATACCAGTTATCAGTGAAGAGGCCCCACGAAAGACAGAGAGAGGTGTCTGTGGTTTGCTGACCCTGTAGAAAACAGGGGCCCATCAGGGAGACCATAAAGGATCATTGGTTACAGATTACCTTCACAGAGACGCTCTTTACATAGCCAAAACCTGCTTCCTCTGACATCACCAAGTTGGGTGCTCGCCAAAGCTCCAGGAGATCTAAGAACAGAATGAGGAATGTAAAAAGCTGTGTGAAGCAGAGTGACTGTCTTTAAAAGAAAAAAATGCATAGGATAAGACAATGTCACTTAAAACCCCGGGTGAATTGATACAGAAGGTGTGGTCCTATGTTTAGGGTTTTCTAAGAAACCGAAGATGCTATTTAAGAAAACTGAAATGAGTGACTATATTTTATTTTAGTTGGGTCTCTGTGTTCCCCAGGCTGGCTTTGAACTCCTGGGTTCAAGTGATCCTCCTGCCTCAACCTGAGACCATATGCATGCACCATCCTGCTGAGCTTAGTTCCTTCATTTTAAGGATCATTGTGCCTGAGTTTCATGCCATAAGCTTTAAAGGGAGGGAGAGGGAACACTGGGGCCTCAAGTCTATGCTTAAGAGTTTTGGCTTTAGATGAAGTTAAGCATCAGTCACAGACTCAACTAAGATGATCCTCATACAACTTTGACTTCCCCAAGCAAGCTGCACAAAAAGTAGTTAATTATGAATTAATCTAATACATTCTGTAATCATTCAGCCTTATTATGCTGCATTGTATTTTTGTATATGTATATATTAAGAGTTTTCACTCGTTGGGGTTGGACCACTCAGCTGTAGAGCGCTTGCCTAGCATGCATGAGTACCCGGGTTTGATTCTCCAGCACCACATACACAACTAAGTGTTGGAAAAACAAAAACCAGATTAAAAAAATAAATAAATAAAATTGATTTTCTCTTTCTCTCTGTCAAATAAAATAAAATAAAATAGTTTTTCACTTGTTAAAACTACACATTTAAAATTTTGTAAATTTTATCCTATTTTGGATTGTTCTCAATATAAGAAAATAAGTTCTGGAGCCTTAAAAGACACTTTTCTTTCTTTCTTTTTTGTTAATATCTCCAAGACTTGATCTAAAAAACCAAGTATCCCTTTGCCAGCCCTCTCTCAAGCAATGACCTTAAGAAATACAATTTTATTTTTAAAGACTTCAAGTTCATTTCCACTTGGAAGGGATGGAAGGAAGCAAATCAAAATGCTTATTAAGAGGCAGGAAAGACTCACCTGAAATAGCTCAGCTGGGAGAGGATTAGACTGAAGAAACGGGAAGCAGCCAGAGTGCTGCAAAACTCTTGGATTCAAAGGCATGCCCATAAATTAGGGTGCTCCTGAATTTGTCGGAATTACAAAGCATATCTGGTTACTGAGGTAGGGGATGTGGTTAAGTTTTGCAGAGCATGGAAAGACTTGGTACAGCTTGGCTTCTAACACCTTCACTTATCCTCTAGAAAGAGTGAGCAGGAACCAACCTGATCTGGTCCTGTCCACTCTGTGAGGAAGTATAAAACGATTTGTCATTTAGAAAGGTAAAGATATGCTTCCCAAGAGCGGTGCTCTGTTTTGAGGTCATCTGAGATGAAGTGAAGCAATTGGTATAAGGACTCTTCCTTGAATAATTTAGAAAAATGAGGGCAATTAGGAAGTGGGAGTGCAAGCCTTGTATTTGAGGAGGCTGCTTCCTCTCTCCTCACTCCTTTCCTTATTCCCTTTTTTCTCAGTCTGTTTCTGAAAATGGATGGGTACTTTTTATATCTTTGGAACACCTCAGGCGGACACATGCTTTTTAATAGTGTTGATGGTTTATTCTTGACTTAGCTCTATTTTTCATCAATTCGCAAACCCTAAAAGGCTGAATTAGCAGTGTAGAACTCCTTTTGTGTGAAAAAGTGCTAACAATTTAGAACAAAAATCAATCAGCAAACTTGCAATCGACGATGATTAATTTAACTTTTTATTTTTTGTGTGTGGTGCTGGAGATGAAACCCAGGGCCTTGCGTGTGCTAAGCAAGCCCTTTACCATTTGGCTATACCCCTCAGCTCCAGTGATTGATTTTATTTTATTTTATTTATTTTATTTTATTTTTATTTATTTTTTTTTTTAGAGAGAAGGACAGTGAGAGAGACAGAGAAAGAGAGAAACAACTTTATTTAGTTTTTCACATGGCCTTAGTTGCTCCAACACTTAGTTGTGTACGTGGTGCTGGGGTTTGAACCCGGGTCCTCGTGCTTGCCAGGCAAGCGCCGAAACCCCTGAGCCACCGCTCAGCCCCCAGTGATTGATTTTAAAGGAAAAACATGCTAAGTGCTAAGCTTAATAATTTTGTGGTGAAATGAAATTAAACTTACCACCTTGCATGCATGTGCACGTACATGTGAGTGTGTGCGTGTGTGGGTGTGTGTGATGCTGGGGATTGAACACAAGGCCTTATGTATGCTAAGCACATGCTAAGTTGTAGAACTGAGCTACACCCCAGTACCTCACCCGTTTTCATAAATAGGCTATTTGTGATTTGTAAAGCATTAAAATTAAACATTGACTTTATTTAAATTTTTTAAAAAATTCTACCTCCACCAGGATTAGGCAATTTTATTTCTGTAAAAGCAGATAAACTCTCTTTATCATAATTTCCTCTCCCCACCTTGTCCCTTTGGTTCTTTACGTTGATGAGAAGTTTCAGCTTCTAGTGATCTTGCAAAAACTTGGAATCCTCTGGCAGCATGGACAGTGAAGTGCCTAAGTCTCGCCTTTAGACCTAAGGCCTCTGCAGGACCTAGAGGGGGCCTAATTTGTCCCTTACCACAGCCACATTCCAGGTCAATGCCAAGTAAATATTGTGTTGACTGAAGTGTCTAAATGCAAGTCATTCTTGAGGTTCTCTGAAAGTGTGCTTGTTATTTATTAAACACCCACAATGGGTCAGAGAGTCAATGAATTTCAGAGCTGGAAGGGATTGTAGAGGTGACCTGGTTCAACCCCTTCATTTTATAAACAAGGAAATTGAGATCCAGAGAGAAGGGCCCTGCCCAAGGTCAAACACATAGTACTAGTCAAGCTGGAAATGAAACTCCCACCCCAGGCCTCCTCCCACCTGCCACAACTGCACTTCGCCCCATCAGACATTCTTCCTGCCATCTGGAAAGTCATAATTTAATTATACAATTTTTTTTTTTAGTTTAAGGTATTTGCATAATAAGAATGATGGTGATGGGATCTACATTTGGAGTTAGGGATACACTGTAGTAGAGATAGAAGGAGAAAAATGAACACCTCAAAGTATATATTTTTAAACTGATTTGATTTATATTCTACTTTGTTTTAAAACATTGTTAAGAAGCTTCAAAAGGGCAATAGAGAACCAGTAAGAGGAACACTAAAAAACGGGTAAAGAAAATGACATAAAGGAAAATAAAGGTAGTAAAGTAAATTGGGCACTAGAATGAGAGAAGTATAGAAAACACATGTCAGAAATTCCTGAAGACTTACTAGAGGGAGACCTCTGATTTGCTGCTAAGTCTGGTCATAGGAAGGAAAGTGCAAACTTTATTCAATTCACTGTTTCCAGATTTAAAAAACACACCAGCCCTGGAAAAGCACAGCAACTTTTTTATTTTATTTTATAACTAATAAGGTCAAAGAGAAAGTTCTCCTCTGAGTGCTTATATACCCTAAAGTACATCAGGATCAGCTGCAATTGGAATCACAGCCTTTTTGAGGAGTTGAGGATCATCCAGTTCACCTCCCTCCGCAAGAGCTGGAACAGGAACTTCTTCAGGTCACATCGCTACTCAGAGGTGTCTGCATTTGGGAAAGGAAGCCAGGGAGCCTCTTCACACATAGCAGACCTCAGGAGAAGGTGGGGATGCATCTGGATGTCAACATAGATGTCCTTTTACCTGACTGTGGAGTCACTGTCCTTCTCTTCCAGAGTCTAGATCCCTAAGGGCTGGCTGAAGTCTAGGATCCTCCAAATTGGTGCACCCGGCATCTGTCATGGATGTTCCTCAAGGCTCCGGAAGGAGGGCTGGAAGAGGGACGGTAGCAGGGTGGTGGTGGTGGGGGGCAATTTCTAAAAAGGCTGTTTATCTCAATTGGTTAGCAGGGTTGATTGAAAAATGTAAAAATTATTTCCCCAGGTAAAAGGCAGGGGGCCATTTAGATCTGTAAAAGTATTACAGAGAGGCCAAGTTATCGTAGTTGAGGGGACAGGGAGAGGCAGGGGAGGTTTCTGAAGGGATATAAGGGTCCATTCTATCATCTTAATGAGAACACAAAAGAAAACTCTTGGAATCTCTCTCTCTCTCTCTCTCTTTCTGTTTGGTACTGGGGATTGAACCCAGGGGTGTTTAACCACTGAGACACATCCCCAGCCTGTCTTTTATTTTTTATCTTGAGACAGGGTCTTGCTAAGTTAGGGCCTTGCTAAATCGCTGAAGCTTTGAACTTGTGATCCTCCTGCTTCAGCCTCCCGAATTGCTGGGGTCACTGGGATTACAGACATGTGGTACTGCGCTAAGTTGAGTACAAACAATTTGCGTTGGCCTTATGCAGGACACTGAGTAGCCCCAAAAGATAAAACAAGTTTTTATAGTATTTTTTTCAAATATCTAAGTAGATTTCTTCCATGGGTAGGTTTTTTGTTTTGTTTCGTTTTTTCATTACAGGTGTTCACCACCATACCTGGCAAAGGGTTTGCTTTGATCTTAAATAAAAAGGTTGAGCTAGTTTCCAAAAAGTTATTTGTAGTATAGGTTCTATTTCTCATTTGGTCTTCTGATCTACCTAGGAAAGTGCTACTGAGAAAAACAAATTAGAATTTGATCAGTTAAAAAATATTTAGGGTGATATTCCACCACACAAGGGAAAAAATACATATCCACATGGAAAAATTGTGTTTTCAGCTTTAAACTTTGCTTTTGGTTTCCAACCTATTACACAATCACTGTGGAAAATGCAAAAAATTTGGAAAGAGTGGAAGATAAATGCCCCTATATTCTTATCCATCCAAATGTTTCCTTCCATTTTGTTTCTAGATATTATTTTTATACATAATTACAATTCAGTTCAAGAATTAGCTAATTTGAAAATCAATTTCACTTTGCAAGACAGTTTTGGATTTGCTTCTGGTCATCATTTTCCAAGCCTGGAGGATTCCATTTCCTCCACAAAGAAGACTGTAAGGTTTCCCAAAAGGTAATGATGCACATCTACAGCAAATTTCCCACAACTTAATCATCTAAATGAATATGTTTCCTTGAAAGTAACTTGGAAGACTGTGACATAATGCCATCATATGTATCTTTTAATGCTGGTGATGTCTCTTGCAATGTTTCTGGAATTCCTCTTATGGAATTACTTTTGGAACCTCTAGCACTTTCTTTTGTGCATTATCAGATTGACAAGTTCTCCTGTGAGAGTGGGTTGGATACTCAGAGATCCCAAATTCTCAGGGATCAGATTGAATGAGTAAAGTGAGTGATTCCTCAAGCTGGGCAGTATTGTTTTTGGTTGGGAACATGTTGGGTCCAAAACATAATGAAACTTATTTTCTCATTCAGTAAAAGTGTTTTGAGGAAGAAATGTTTTAGTAGAAGGGAGATTTATCCTCTGTGAATTCCAGGGAATTCGGTAGTGTGGAGTGGAAAATTGTCTCTGCAGGACTAATTCGTATTGAGTCCTCTGACTTGTAATTACACTCCTTGAGGCCAAAGGCTGTTTGTTTTATAAGCTCTATGATAATTCCATTCTCAGTTTCTGGCAAAGCAAAAAGGATTCCATATTCAAATGTAGATAGTTACTGAGGCAAATTGTTCTTAACCAATTAATTAACTAAAACCACTCTTTCTACTATCATTATCTCAAGATGAGAAAGGCTGTTTCCTGCTTAATTTCCCTGTTACCCATGTTCTTTCTATTCATTTGAGTTCGAACATTCTCTCCCTAGTTTCTAAATCAATCTGGTAGCATTAAAGAAAGTTAGATAGCCCTGTTGTCAGTACAGATTGCTAATATTTCTGAAGTTTATATATAGAGTCATGTGTGGCTTTCTGAGTCTTCAAACTTGCATAGTATTTTAAGTGCAAAGCATAACTCTTCTCAGTGTTCTTCTATTGTGTGTCTTATATTTGAAAGATTGCAAGCTTTTTCTTTTAATAATTCAAGGATTTTAGTAAACAGCTAGAAGAGCCAACAATATTTCCCTTTATGTTTCCCCTATGAATTCTTTCTTCCTGAGAAGTTGAGTTATATAAATGGCGTAGCTGGGAAAAAATAAAAATATGTACACACATACATATTTTTAAATGTTTTTGCTATCTTTATTTTCGTTGGTTTTCTTATTCCTTGAATACTAATTTCCTGTTTCTTTCCTTTTTTTTTTTTTTTTTTTTTTTTTTTTTTTTTTTTTTTGGTACCAGTAATTGAATCTTGGAGCATTTAATCACTGAGCCACATCCCCAGGTCATTTTTTTTTTTTTAATTGTGGGATAAGGTCTCACTAAGTTACTTAGGGCCTCACTAAGTTGTTGAGGCTGGCCTTGACCTTGCAGTCCTCATGCTTCAGCCTCCTGAGCTGCTGGGATTACAGGCATGCCCCAGCATGCCTGGCCTAGTTTCCTTTCTTTCACTTAATTTTTTTTTTTTTTTTTACCCCTTTGGGTTCATCAATTCTGAGAATTTCATAAAGGGCAAAACAAAATACCATCTGTTATCTGTGTATAATTATGCTGTCATTTGATTAATAAAAAATGGCACAAGAGGAGATGTACATACATGTTACTTATCTGTGCATAGATTATTTCTGGAAATCCACACAAGGCTTGGCAACATTGCCTGATTCTGGGAGAGGAATTATATAGCAGGAGGGGAGAGGAAAAGAATCTTGGCCCCATATATTTTTTTAACCTTTCCAGTTTTGAACTATGAAGAATGCAATGCCAATTACTAATTAAATAAAAATAAAACAAAACAAACTATCTGCCAGTTTACAAAAAGAAAAGAAGAATCAAAGAAAAAGAAATAAGTCCTCTTTATTGGTCTGGAATTTGATGTGAAGATCAAAAGAAAATCATTCCTGCCAGGTGCAGTGGGGCACACCTCTAATCCCAGCTATTCAAGAGGCTGAGGCAGAAAGATAGCAAGTTCCAGCCCAGCTTCCGCACCTTAGTGAGACACTGTCTCAAAACAGAATAAAAAGGGCTGAGCGTAGAGCACTTGCATGGTGTGTGCAACGTCACTGGTTCAATCCCTGGTACAAGAAAAAGAAGACGAAGAAAAGAAAAAGAAAAAGGAGAGAGAGAGAGAAAGAAAGAACAGGGGCAGAGGTCATCCCATCTGCTTTCCTCCTCGAAGATTTATTCTGGCTTCTGATCAGGGTGTTCAAAGCCACATCCTTCTTGAAGTTCTCCAGGAGTATTCCTGTTTTTCTGTGTCTCTGTCACCTCCTAGTCTTCTAGCATGATGTTCTCCCTTTGTCCAGCTAACTCTTGCCAAGCTTTGAGGCTGGTTAGATGGGTTGCCTGCTCTGAGTGGGAAAGGATGGCTCTGAAGTCGGGGAGGCAAAAGACCTCCCTGTTGTTATTTTCTCTGTCCTCTGGACCCCCAGAGCATAATTTAGGACCTTCTATTTCATGCTTCCAACACAGGACATGACAAACACGTATAGAATAAATAGATGATGAATGAATCTGTGGCTGAAACGTGTCCACTCACTCTCCCTTGCTTCCTAGCCAGAACAGATTGAACTACTTCAAAGGACTTCTATCTTTCCAGAGTTTCTGGGAGAAGGGCATTTTCTTAGGCCCTAGCAGTAGAGACCACATATGTTCAACTTTCATTAACAAAGTGCTCATTGAAGGGTACTGGCATTTTCTTGTCATGCAATGGGTAAACACTCTCAAAACTGAGTTTGAGTAGAAAGTCTGTATGAAGAATAATCAACTCAATTTCTGCCTCCTAGGACTCTTATTTGCTTGTTCAGGTCTCTGTCTTCAATGCTTTTTCAACATTTATAATAGAGGCAAAAGTAAAGAGCCATCTTTTGAAAGCTAAACTATAAAAAGTGCATTCTATAGAAAATGTACTTATTAAACATGTTTATGCAACACAATCAGGAAGATTGATGACAAAATAATTATCCGAAGAACATTTGTAACATTGTAAAAAGTTGAAACCAAAAAAGATGATGTTTAGTAGGAGTAAATTAAAGCTCTTCATTTGGATTTAAAATTTCATAACCATAGGGAGAGTGCAAGCAGTCTTAGAAACTGTTCATGTGGAGTATTATAGATTTAACTGACTCAAATGTTCAGTCAGCAAGTATCACGGTGTGACTGTAAAATTGAATGCACAGTGACTACTTTAAAATTAAGATAACAAGTTCTGGGCTCAGGAAGTAAAAACCTTTTTTGGTCATGTGTATCAGCCTGCAGTATCAGGGCACCAACTTTTAAGAACATTTACAGGCCAGACTGCATTTTGAACTATGGGTTACCACCTATGAATGAGTGTGAAATCTGTTTAGTGGGTAATGATCAGCATTAAAGAAAAAAGTGCATAATAAAACAGAACTAAAGGGGGTGGGGAGAAACAAACTAAAGAAAAAAAAAAGAAAGGATACCATTGTGCAGAACAAAGTAGAGTTGAACTGGAAAAGGTAAGTGTTCATGATAGCTAATAAGGCTAGGTATTGTTCTACGAATTTTCTGTTGCAGTAATATGTATGTATATGCCTACTGACTCTATGTAAAATGAATTTTTCTCTGGATCATAATCTACTGAATTTGAGAAACACTAATGAGGAGAAAGATGACCAGGTGATGCAAAAAGGACATCTTAAGATGGATTACCTAAGAAACAGTTGCAACAACCAGGAATGTTTAGCCTGAAGAAAAGACTAAGAGATGACATAAAACTATATTCCACTAGTTGAGGAATTGTCATGAACAGGAGAGAATGGCTTTGTTCTCTGTTGATTCAGGAGATAGTGGTTCAAAGAGGGAATTTTTAGATTACTATCCACTTGAACTATCTGACAATCGGAGCTGTCCATTAGTATAGCTGAAAAATAACACACTGTAGGAATGCTTAGGCACAAGACAGAGTACCATCTGTTAGAGTGAGGCAGAGGCTCCTATGCTGGGAAAGAGGTTGGATTAGACATCCTAGAATGTCTCTCAGCCATTTCATTTTCTCCATGGGACTGCTTGAATTTCATAAGTTAAGTCAGGCAATTAATTTAGCAGACACTTTAACGAAGTGGTTATCACCTATGAATGGAAACACACACACAAAACAATTCACTAATTTGCTGATTATTCTTACAATGTTCTTATAATATCACAACGTTAACATTTATCCATGATGTATCTATTATACTGATGAAATAACTTAGGTTACTTGGATACTTGGGTAGAAGTGAGAATAGGATCAGGGTCCCCTGACTTCTAGATTTTACACTTAACTGTGATAGTCTCTCAATCTTGAGCAGCAGCAGTGACATTAGTCAGGTTGTGACAGAGTCTCCTGTATCCTTTTCTCAACATCAGATTTCTCCTTCCCCTCAACAGAGCTGCCAATTTTTACCTGGCACCATGACCACCTGCAAGCACAGTATTTCCTAAGCCCTCTTGCAGCTATATATGGTCAATTGGACTCAGTTAGGTGATATGAATGAAACGCAGTTTGTAAGAAACTCAACAAAAAGATAGCTTAACTCCTCTACTTCTTCCTCCTTCCCTTCGTCCTCCGTTTGGGTGGATTTCAAGCAGCATCTTGACCCATGAATTGGAAACCGTGTTTAGAGAATTCATGCCATACTATATTAGCCCTGCATTATTTCTTTTACACACAGAGAAAGAATAAAACTTCTGTCTTATCTGAGCTACTGTTATTTATTTTTTATATATATAGTTGAACCCAATCTTAATTGATAAGCCTGGTCTTTTGCCTGTACACATTGCGTGCCCCACTTTTTCTTTCTGTAACAATGACAGGATTCCAGAAATTCTGAAGTTAAAATTTTTGCATCTTAATATCTTTCAAATAGACCAGTACCCAAAAGTGTTGGTCTAGTTTCTATCTAGCTATCCCAGGGTTAAAATGATGTATATTTGCTCTCACAGTGTGTTAAATGCTTCTTTCCTTAGTAGACACAATTGGTGAAGGTTCCAAAGGATCCTGACTTAGGCATTCAGAGAATTGGATGCATCCATAGCTCTTCATTCTTATAGACAAGCTTGGCAATAGCAGTAGCCCTGCACTCTTTTCCTAGTCTCAATTCACCCTAGCAAACAAGTTGCACCTAGTTTGACCCTCCTTTACCATGTAATGCAGCTTAACGGGGTTTTAGGTGACCATGATTTGGGGGCAGGACCAGGATTTCAGAGGACTCAGAAAACTTGTAAAATCCTTCCCATTTTCTCAAGACAAGGGAAGTCTGAGATGCTCCTATAGCATCTTTACACAATCAGTCTGGCTAAAATATTATTGTAGAGTCCTTGTGCAAAGAGCAAAGAATTGATGCATTAGACATGAAGATGGAAATTTCTTTCTTTACTGCTACTGTCTCCTTTTAGATTTGCAGCAACAAGCAGAATCTACTAGATCTTCTGGTCAGTCTGGTTCTGTAGCCAGACTTGGAACTTTATCTTGTGACTTGAAATCACTGTGATATTTGAGAATAATAGACGTGTGCATGTGTGGTGCTGGGGATTGACCCCAGGGCTGCATGCATGCCAAGCAAGCACTCAGTCACTGAGTGGCATCCCCAGCCTTGACAGTAGACTTTTTTCTTTTCTTCTTCCTCTTCTTCTTCTTCTTCTTCTCCTTCTTCTTCTTCTTCTTCTTCTTCTTCTTCTTCTTCTTCTTCTTCTTCTTCTTCTTCTTCTTCTTCTTCTTCTTCTTCTTCTTTTTCCTCTTCCTTTTCCTCTTCCTCCTCTTCCTCCTCCTCTTCTTCTTCTTCTTCTTCTTCTTCTTCTTCTTCTTCTTCTTCTTCTTCTTCTTCTTCTTCTTCTTCTTCAGAGAAAGGGACAGAGAGAGAGAGAGAGAGAATCAATTTTATTTAATTTTTCATGTGGCTTTTGTTGCTCTGAGACTTTGTTGTGTACGGGGTGCTGGAGTTTGAACCCGGGTCCTCACGCATGGCAGGCAAGCGCTGCAACCATTGAGCAACTGCTCCAGCCTGACTAAATAAAAATTGTTGCTCTCTTTCTCTTTTTCTCTTTATAAAAAGAAGTATGTTAATGGTATGCTATGCATGTACCACAGGAAAAATAATCATAATCCACTGAATAGCATTGATAGCTACAAATATTAATTTCAAAGACAATCTAGAATCTTTTTTTTTTTTTTGTACTGGGGATTCAACTCAGGGGCACTTAACCAGTGAGTCACATCCCCAGCCCTTTTTAAAATTTTATTTTTACTTTTTTTATTTTGAGACAGGGTTTTGCTAAGTTGCTTAGGGGCCTCACTAAATTGCTGAGTCTGACTTTGAACTTGTGATCCTCCTGCTTCAGCCTCCCAAGTCACGGGATTACAGGTGTGTGCCACCAGGCCCAGCAATCTAGAGTTTTTATAAGAAAATTCCATATTGAACTATGGCAGAACAAATCAGACCTTGCAGAAACATCTGGTGACTCAACACAGCCAGCAGTGCTCCTTGAAGCCCATCCATCAGTCAGCCACCTCAAGCCTCCAGATACATGTTCTTTAATATTTCAAAAATATATTTTAAAGGACTAAAGACTTATTCACAATGTAACATCAAGGAAAATTAGCATAGATCAATGTTGAGACTCAGAAAGCAACACCCCAAAGTAAGTCTTGTGGACATGCTGAGTACTTTGAACTGAAGAAACAATTTCAGAATCAAGATCTCTGGCATTCTCTGACCCCTGTCTCTCTCCTTTCTGTTTCTCCTGAAGAACAAGGAAGAGCTTTCTCTGACCTTCCCTTATTTTACTGAGGGAAGTTCTTGCAGAAGGAATGCGATTGTCCTGAGCTCTCTCCCTACAATCAAACAGGGGCAATGAACTTGCAAGAAAGACTAGTGTTGACACTTCACCTAGAGGTTAAATGAACTTTGTCCCAGACCATTGTCTGTTCTGGAAGTCTATTTCTCTCTTCTAAATATCATTTACTCTCCCTCTAAAATTACCTAAATCCTTCCTTCTATACCCATGAAGAAGGTACAGAAGCTTTTAAATCTTATGGGTTATTGGGTACACACTTTCCATTCTTGTGATGGCCCTGTGTATGTAATAAGTGTGTGTGCCTTCTGTTAACCTCTCTATTATCAGTTTATTTCAACAGATTCAATTGCTAAAACTTCAGAGGGCAGAGGGGAAATTATCTTCACTCCCAGTTCTCTAAAATTTGGCTCTAACGCACATATTCCTTTCTCACTTTCTCTTTCTCTCATGCTTCCTTCCTTCCTCTTTCCTTCTCTCTTTTTGGGATGCTGGGATCAAACCCAGAGCCTTGTGTTTGCTGGGCAAGTTCTCCACCACTAAGCCATACCCCCAGCCCCCACTCTCTCTTTT
The DNA here is from genome assembly GCA_004027875.1 of Aplodontia rufa. Taxonomy (NCBI): domain Eukaryota; kingdom Metazoa; phylum Chordata; class Mammalia; order Rodentia; family Aplodontiidae; genus Aplodontia; species Aplodontia rufa. The sequence continues at coordinate 76,627 of PVKS010004181.1, forward strand.
TTAAAGTGAACCATCAGTCTGTGTCATTCTCACATGAAAAACAAAGGACATTAAGGAAAATCTGCTTTATTTAGTTTTCAGATCAAGTCCTTTCAGAAGGACTTGACAGGAGAGAGGCATGACTAAATCACAATCGTTGAATATCCGTAATGATGGAGTGTGCCAAGAACAGAAGCCCTTTACTTCATATTTGACTTCACTCTGTGTCACTTTGGACCAATCAGATCTCACACTGCTTGTTTCACCAAAGACAAGGAGAAAACAATACCTGGTTCTCAAAGATAGCAATACATTATTGTCTTGACTTCAATGAAGTCCATTCTCATGATAAATATTTTATGAGAATAAGAATGATATTAAGCTTTGATGGTTGAGTTATTTTGCTACAACAAAATTCTGGTAGAACAAAAATGCTGGGGGAATATACTGATGCTCACTGAGTTAAACTTACTCATTTAACAGGGGCCAAACATAATTTAAATGCAATGTCTGTGAAATTCTGCCCACTTAAAAAACTTCATGGAAAGGAGTTTGCTGACAAAGAGGTCTTTCTGTCCTGCCCCTACTGAAGGCTGCATTACTCAGGCTCAGCCTCCCCCTCCCAGGTGACTCTTCCCAGTGTGATCACCAAATAAGGTGACCCTGCAATGGAGCGATCCTCCTATTTACAGGAATTATTTATGAACAGGAGGATTACTAAAAGAGTATCTGGTTCTATTTAGATGTCATTTATTTTTTGACGCTCTTGATTCATCAGCCAGGGAGAAGATTGGAAATCTTACAGGATAGTGGTTCTCAAACTTAGTGCACAATGGAAATACTTGGGAAATTTATAAATTTACTGACCTGGGCCCTGGGACTTGTAAAAGTTCCTCTAATGAGCGCGTAGGTTGGGATGGGAGGAGCTGTTGAGAACCACTCTTGGAACTTAAAATGTGTATACCTCTAATTCCAGAAGTCAGAGATGGTGGTACAATTAGCCGTCTCTAATTAAGCACTTGCTGGGCCAAGCACTGTGGTAAGAGCTTGACATACATGATGTCATTGTATCCTCACCACAACTGTGTGTCAAGCCCTGGTGATAATCTTCATCATCAGTCTAATGCAGCAAATATTAATTGAACCCTAGTATTGTTCTAGACACCATTATGATCACATAGATGAGTAAGACACAGTTCATGCCCTTGAAAACGTAGCAATCTAAGATGGGATGATAACGAGGGTTCATTATATCCATGATATAGTACAGGGTATTCTTCACTGGGGAGTATAAATTACTAACAAATTTAAGAAGAGAGAAGGCACACTGTGCATTGACAATATCTAGAAAGGTAATATTTGTGACCAGGTGGAATGTTAGAGTCAGCTCTTAACTGGCCTCTGGGATATGTTAAATTTAAACCTTCTTTATAAATATCCCATAGAGCCCAACACATAGTAGGTGCTCAAAAAAAATCAACGTTCTTTCCCCCCACTTACTTCTCAAACAGAGTTCAAATTCCTGACATTTAGGGAGGGGGGCTTTCTACAAAAGCACTACATGGTAGTTTTTTTTTTCTTTTTGCTGGTAAAACATTTATTTTGAAAATTCATTGGTGTTTAGATGATAAGAAGGAAGTAAGAGCCCGTATCCTTTATTTTTTAAAGAGAGAGTGACAGTGAGAGAGACAGAGAGAATCAATTTTTATTGAGTTTTTCACATGGCTTTCGTTGCTGACACTCAGTTGCGCACGTGGGTGCTGGGGTTTGAACCTGTGTACTCGCGCATGCCAGGCAAGCGCAGTAACCACCGAGCCACCGCTCCAGCCCCGAGCCCATATCCTTTTTAAGCTCTAAAATTTTTAAATGATACAATTTTGTATGTACAGACTTTTGAAATACAGAGTGATGTTGTAAAATAACATCTAAAAGAAAAGGTGTGGATGTTGCTCTTTAATCCAGTAGGTCTGACTTACCAGTTCTTGTTTATATGCAGAGATTGAAGGTTATTTGGTACCTGTTGTATGCAGGACCAAGAGCCACAGTCCTGGCTTCTAATGTCAGCTTTCCAGAAGGCCTCCCCATGCAGATGCCAATGAGGACTTGTGAGGACCCTCTGTGCACAGCCTGTGTGTCTCCTTGTCTGGACCTTGGTGATTTCCCTCTGCATCATTTTGCTCTGATGCAGAAGCCATGCCAAAAGACAATAACTCAATGGACACTCACCACTGGGCTGGCAGCACATCAGAGCGGATCTTCCATTAGGGGCCTTAAGTGTTGAAAGGAAGGAGAGTATCTCATTGTCCTTAAGGGGTGACAATGCCGTGAGGCCTTCCTGTAGCAGAAAGCTGCAATGTTTTTGATTGAACATCAACTGTCACTGCATCCAGTGGGACTTCTTGGCTCCTAAGGTCTCAGGATACAGTCTGCTCTCAACCAGAGAACCTGCTTCTCTCCACTAGACCTTCAAGTGTCCAGAGAAGTCAAATTCACAAAATTTAATGGCTTACTTTAGTTTGTTAGCAAACGAATTTATTCCTAATAATGTTAATGCAAATGGAGAACCAATTTATGTTAATGCTGTATTCAGGAATTTAAAACACCTTCACCAAGATTATTTACTAAGAGATTTTCAGAATAAAAGAATTCTACAGTAGTCAAGAACATCACTCTCCCTTGCATGTACTTGGCTGGCATGTACTGGCTCACTGCTGGCCTTCAATAGTTTTATTTCAAGAATCAGAAGGAGCAATGGCACATTGGCCCATACAGATCTGATTTGGGCATCCCAGTGCCTCCCCTTCCTGACTCTGGAGGTGAGGGTCCTGTGGCTCATCACCTGGATTGCTAAGGTTCCACTCACAGCTTGTGATTGCCCTGTGACAGGAGGCAGAGTTGGGATCCTTCAACAACTCTTCACTGTCTGGTGAACATTATTCTTGGTATGAGCGGGCAGATCACAATGTCACCCTGATGATCTCAGCCAAACATGGTAGGTGTTTTTTTGATAAGCAGATGATGAGACAGGACCAGCAAGATTAAGAAACTTAGCAACGAACATGCAATTCTCATGCTTATGGTAGTAAGGTGAGGTGAACGGTGACTGCAAGATGGTAGCTGGGAGGATGGAAAATGGCAGCACCAGCTGCAAACCGTGGGGAAGATTTCAGAGCAGACTTGCAGAACCAGCATGTTGGTTGTAACACATATGATAATCTGTGGCAGCAGAGGTGGGATTTGAGAGAGAAATTGAGGCTAGATGCATGATTTACAAGTCAGGGCCAGGAAGGCATGAGCTTCCTTTCCGTTTCTTACAATCCACTGGGCTTTAGGGCCTGGGCCTCTCCCTCTCTTCTTCCCCTCTTAAAGGCTGGGCAATCCGCAGTGATCTCAGGGATCATGGCTTAGCTCCAGCTCACTAAAAGTGCTAAGAATTCAGCAGACCAGGTAACATGTCCATAGAGATTCAGGCCAATTTCTAGATGCTGGGGCTTCTTGGGAGTCTCATACCTCGCCAAGCTCTTGGACTTTCAGCTATGATTTCCGTTCTTAGGGTGGAGAACCTCTGAGCCAACCTGATGTCTTCCTGGCTCTCAGGACTGGGAAAACTTGGCCTTTGGTCAAGGGAAAGCAGCAGATTTCTGTAACTGTTCCCAGTGTAGCTTAACCACCTGATGATAGCCAAGTAGATGGCAGGACAACATGCCCGTCTCTCTGACTGGCCTGTGGCAGAGAGTCCATCCCAGCAGAGCATTAGGAACAGGTGTGAGGGTCAGAGGAGTCCATTTTAGAAATAGTTATTCTGTCCAGACTCATCACAGACAGATGTTCCAGCCACATTTTAAACAAAATCTTGAAGCACAAAGACTAGCCAGGGATGGAAAGCCCTGCTTCTCTGCTCTTTTACTGAAACCTTATATACTCTGAAGAACATCTTTTAATCCTAGATTGCATTAAAAAAATTTCTGGGTACAGATTGTTCCAATTAAATTCTTAAATGTCAAAAGTTTCTTAAAATAAACTCCTTAAAATAAACCAAATCAGCCATTCTGGATCACAGCCAACATAAATCAAAGTACCTAACCAGATGGGGAGTCTGTAAACTAAAGGTAAGAACAGTTGTTCACAGTGCAGGGCCTGATGGGAAAAGCAAAAGGCCCTGCACAGGCCATTTCCCCTTCAAATTGTTTTTCAAAACACAAGCTAACCTCCTAATAAACAAATGAATCGGGCTTCCTGTAGCACCTGTTCACAAACAGAAACCCCAACATATGCCTGTGAGTCTTTGAAAAAAGAAGGCATAGTCCAGTTAGCAAAGGTACAGACTCTATTTGCAGAGAAAGAAGATTCCAGCAGCTCCCGTGCAACCTGGAGAGAAGGCTGTAGAGACGTCACTCACTACTTCTCCAGGGCAGCCAGGATGAGGGCATCGGCAAGCTGCAACCTGCCCTGAGCCAGCAAGCATGGCTCCGTTGACCATGCTCCTGAGACCTGGTGGGGTCCCTGGCAATGAGAAGATGCAGCTGTGTTAGAAATAAATTGTTCCTGTGCAGGCACTGGCCACTCCACGCACACAAACCCTGCACAGAGCCTGAGTGATTGTCCCAGCCCCCAGAGCAAACATAATCCTGCTGGGAAAGAAAATGCTTTCTAATAAACCAAGAGGAAAGTGATGCCATCATAGCTTTTGCCATTCAGCCGAGTGGGGACCGATATGGGAGAAATGGGGCAGAAAATGTCCCAGGCCAAGGTCAGATAGAGACAAGAACAGAGGCAAGTCTTCCAGCCCTGGTTGTGGGGCTGTCAGCAGTGTGAGGCACTGGGCAAGGTCAGGATGGAGTCGACAGCTGGAGGCGCCAAGTCAGAGCAACGACACTCCACCGACCGTCCCAGAGCTGGCTGGCTGGACCAGGGAACAGGGAGATGCCGCCCAACTTTCTCTGCTTGGCTTACCACTACTCAGCCTTTAGGCTTTGACACGATTTTGTCAAGGAAGCCCCTGTTATACACTCTGCCATTACCCTACAATTACCTACATAGTCCCTAACAACTGAGGAGATTTAATTGATGATTGATTTTGCAGTTCTCCCTACTGGGACATAAATGCCCTAATCTGGACCCTGTGTCTATCTCCTTATAGGACCCTGTGTGTGTCTTCCTTGTGGATGCATCTGCATCTCAGGGACACAACCCAGTGTGTGGCCTGTCCTCAATCTGTCCTCTTCAGAGGAAGGAATTATGAATGAAGGTCACAAAAGTGGAAGGAGGGGAAGGGGAAAGGAGGCTAAGAAGGGAAAATTAGAGGGAGTTGTACCAAAGTCTTCTTGTTCCAGATCCCCTTCTGGGGACCTCAAGGCAGGCTTATGAATGCAGGTGGGCTTGACTGATCCTGAAGGCACCAGCAACTGACCCACATGGTGGACACTGAGGGCATAAGGTTACTGAGCCTGAAACATGAATCCTTCCTGGAAAAACAGTTGCCTTTTATTTCTTAGCATTTCATCTCCTGATGGGGTATTTTTCTTTCTCGGTATTTGAGATGAAAACAAGCTGTAACCTGAAAGTACACTTCTTGAGGGTGACGGTATGCTGAAAGAATGCAGTTAAAATGCTCATTAGGAATCATCTACTGTTGTAAGGAACAGGATAAGGGAACAGATTCTCTTAATCCTTGGGTTTACTCAACAGGATTTTACCAAATCAGGATGAACTTCTGAAGAAAGGACAAGCATTTTTTGTAAACAAGGCACTGCAGACAAAATCTAATGGGAGACATCTGAAAGGTAAAGGCGAAGGGGCAGCTTTGAGAACCTGCACTTTACAGGCCAGGTCTTTGGCCAATAGCTCTGACACCCATAAATTATTGATGTGGGCTGTCAAATCTGTGGGGGATGGGCATCCAGGAGCAAAAGGGAGACTGGGACAATGGAATTGCAACCATAGCTGGGGGGTGCAGTGGGGATCCTCAGTCCTTAATGTTCTTGTGGTTACCTGGGTAAGTCTGAGGTGGGGCTGCAAGTTCTCCTGGGTGATGTCCACGGGGCTGAGATTTGGACCACACTTTGAGTGGCAAGGTCATAGCCCTGTAGGGGGTGAGGTGCTGTGGCAGGGTGGGGGTGGCAGGGGAAGCAAAGGTGAAGACAGTAATTTGCTAGTAGGTGGGGACCACCTCCAGGAATTCTGTCTTTCCCCACAGGCTCTTGTACACATTAAATGCTCACATATTTCTATTTTGCTTAGATGCTTTGGGTTATAAGGGGTCACTCAAACTAAACCAATGATGAGGTTTGCCGTGAAAATAATTGCAAAAGAGTGATGGAAACTTCCAGAAAACAGCATCTATAGATTAGCCAGCTCTAAGAGACTGTAATGAAACGCATCCTGAATCCAGGGGCAGCTCAAGGGACCCCAGGGGCAGGAACTTGTGTGTGTCATTCTTCGAAGGGCTTTCTTCTGTCTCCTGGCTTTCACTAACTCATGCTCCTCCTAACTTCTGCCTGCTCCCAGCCTCGTTGAGCACGCCCTCTGACTCAGAGACTCTGCTTCTTGTGAGCGTCACCCCCATTAAAATCAGGACCCTCTCTGCTTCCTAATTCAGGCTCTGGAGAGCAGGCAGAGCATATCACCTAGCTTCCCCCTGCGTTGGACCAGCAGGGCAGGATGGGCTGCTTGGTTCAAGCCAAAGGCCAGGGTAGCAGGTGCTGCCTTCCAGGAAGGGCCTTTTAAGGACATGGTAGGTGTGGTCTTGGCCTCCTCCAGGAAATCACTGATGGCTAAGATCCAGGCTTCTGTGGTTCTTGGAGAGTTACTTGATCTTGCTTGTTCTCTGAGGCAAAAAATATCTTCCTTTAGAAGAGTTTTGGGAAACTTCCTATTTGGAAATTTCTGGTCTGTTCTACGGAAGTGGGGGAGGAGTCATTTTATAGTTTTACAAGAGTTGGTGGTTTTCCCAAGCTTTCCACTTTCTATTCAAAATGCTACACAAGCAAACCAGTGATCCTTCCCCAGACCTCCTGGGGACAAAGATTAGCTCAGGGTCAGTCCATCTCTGCTTCTCTTGCGGAGCCGAGGGTGCATGCCTCACATTCACAGGTACACATCTGTTCAATCCTTCTACTAGTATTTATGGAGAATTTGATATGCCAGCATTAATTTTTGGGCTGGGGAATACAGCAGGGAACCAAAAAGAGAAACATCTTTGCCTTCAGAAAGATGATGTTCTAGTGGTGGGAAGCAATTAACAAATACAATAAATACATGAATTATTCTCTATATTAGATGGTGGTAAATGCTTTAGAGAAGAAGCACATAGAGTAAAGGGTAGGAAATATGGGTGAAAGAAAAGAGAGGCAGGAATTTCTAATAGCATGGGGGAGGGTAAGTATTATTGGGAAATTGACATCTGATCCAAACCCTGATGGAGGGGAGGGAAGTTTTGAGAATGTTGCAATGTCCCTGAGGACAAGATGCTAGAGGCACCTTGGAGTCTTGCAAAACCAGTGCTGAAAACTCTGGGAATAAACAATGAAGGAGGAAGAGCATGACAAGTCAGGAATATTCCATGGCTGTGCACCAAGAATAGTCCAACATGAATTTTGGAGGAGCAGTGGCACGGGGAGGATCTGAGAAAGAAGGAGCACAGCAGCCATATGAGAAATTACAGAAAAGATAAGACACTTCATTGTATCTTCCTTTCAATTTTTCTATAGTTTAAAAAAATTTCAGAATAAAATTGAAGAAAGTCTTAGTTATGATAAAGTAGGAGAATGCCCTTATTCTTGAAAAGATGAAATATTTGAGATAATGTGATGTCTGCAAGTTTCCTTTAAATGGTTCATAAAAATATTTTATAGAGTCAGAGAGAGAAAGCAAATATGGCAAAATGTTAGTGACTGAGGAATGGAGGTAAAGGATTTGTAATGTACTAGTCTTTCAGTTTTACTATAGATTTTAAAATTTGCAAAATAAAAAGTTGGAATTTGCTCTTCTATATCTACTCAAAAGAAATGAAAATATACAACTACACATAGGCTTGGATGTGAATGTTTATAGCAACATTATTCCCAATCGCTCCAAACTGGAACCAAGCCAAAGGCATCTCAATTGCCAATGTTAAGCATATAAACATTATGTATCCATATAATGAACACAACTCAGTGATAAGCAACAACTATTGATAAATGCCATAGCATGGATCAACCTCAAAAACATATGATGTTGAAGAAGCTAGAAGCAAAAGGTTACATATCATATGATTTCATTTGCATTAAAGCTCTTAAAAGGAAAAATCTATAGCGCAGAAGGCAGATTAAGTGACTGCCTGGGGCTGGGGTGAAAGCAGGGATTGCAAATGAGCATGAGGGAACTTTTTGGGGTAATGGAAATGCTCTAAAATTGGATAATGGTGTTGACTGCACACTCTGCAAATTCACTAAGAATCATTGCGTTGGGTACTTATGATGGATGGATTTTATTCTACGCAAGTGATGCCCCAATAAAGCTGCTAAGAAAAGGTTGAGAAAAAATTAAGGTTTATTTTCCACCTTGGAATCTGGTGGTATAATCCTGTTCATTCATCAATCCTTTTTTTTTTTTTAGTTCTTCCTTATTGTGTACCAGTTACCACATGCTAAATTTGGGGGATAGAATGCTAAATCAGCACTAAAGTTTGATATACCTTATGAGCTATTTTGGGGTGTATTTTCCATGAGAGGTAGTAGGAGTGTATGCTGGATAACCTACGGTTCATTTGTCATCTGGTTTTTTTTTTTTTTTTTTTGGTTCTGCTAAAAGCAAACCTTGAGGGGCTGGAGTGGTGGCCCAGTGATTGAAACACTTGCCTGGCATGTGCAAGGACCCAGGTTCAAATCTCAGCACAACAACTAATTGTTGGAGGAACAAAGGCCAGATGAGTAAATAAATAAAGTTAATTCTTTCTCTCTCTCTCAAAAAAAGAGCAAATCCTGGGACAAGAATTTGGGTTTAAGTTGTTTATTTGGCAGATGCAATGGATTGAATGGTAGCCCCAAAAAGGTATGTTTGTATCCTAACTCCCACAACTTGTGAATGTTACATTATTTGGAAAAAGAGTCTTTTCATATGTAGTTAAATTAAAGGCCTTGAGATGAGATGCCCCTAATTACTGATGTGCACCCTACATCTGTGACAAGTGTCCTTAGAAGAGACAATAGAGATGACATGCAGGAGGAAGTGGCAATGTGAAAATGGAGGTACAGACTACAGGAAGGCGGCCACAAGCCAAGGGAAACCTGGAGTCACAGAAACGGAGGAGGTAAGGAGGGAGAGTTTCCTGGAGGCTTCAGAGTGAGCACAGCTTTGCAACATCTTGTGGACTTCTAGACTCTAGAACTAGGGGGAAACCAATTTCTACCATCTTAAGCCACAAGGTTTGTGGCTGTGTTCCTGTTGTCAGCCCTAAGAAAGGAAAGTAGCAGGTGACCCTAATAGGCACAGTGAGGGGGACAGGGAAGTGAGATGCAAAGGGAGGGACACCTGTAAAACAAGGTAAAGGAGTACATTTCTAGCCTGGGGACCTTCTGGGAGACTGTGAGGGAGAGGTGAGAAAAATGGGAGACCGCCTGCTCTATCCTTGTTGGTTGAAGGTTTCTCCCCGGTGCCACAGCCAGGACTCGGGGTCTGCAGAGCGAGTTGCCAAGGTGGTGTGTGTAGAAGAGCTCCGGAGTGGGCCTAGGGGCTTCAGACAGGGTGGAGCAGACAAAGTATCTGCTCCCTGGGCCTTTGGCTTCACACTGATTAGCTGGAAACCCTATACACACAGACACGGGAAGAAAAATGAAGGTAGAGACTGACCCACCTTGACGTGTAAAGCATCTAGTCATTATTAGACCGGTGGACCTGGTTAGACTGTCCAACACCAAGTCTTCATCAACTTATACATAAGTTAAGTCCCTGGTGAGAATATGATAGGCGACTCCTCTCTGCACAACATGAGGATATTAACTCTCTTTCTTTGGATATTATTGGTTGGAATATGATTTTTTTTCAGGGATCCTTTGAGAATATATTTACTTACTTTCTGTCTACCAATATTAATGGGAGCTTCTCCCATTTCTGTTTTATTTGCCTTACATGTAAGCTCCACGACGGTGCATCAATTCAACATCAATCTTCTTGTGGTTTGTGCTAGAAATGCTGCCAGATGCTGAAAGGAGACTGAATCTCCTTTGACTTCAGATCTCACAGCAACTAGCACAGAGTAATGAAATAGCTGGACATGATAAAGATGTGCTGTTGGGTTTGTCTCACCCCTTCCTGATCTCTCTCCCCAGCTCCCTGGTCTGCATCATAGTCACTGCCAAGCAGTGTTCCTGCGGCACTGGTCTTTGCTAGTCTGCTGTTTGTCACTTCCAGCCAGTAGTGTTCTTTTCTTGTCTCTTCTAGTCTCTCTGAGTAGAAGCCTGCAGTGCTTTTTGGCATGGTTGGGTAGGGAGCTCTCAGTAACTGTATATATCATTTTACAAAGCTCTCGACATCCGACTTGGCATTTCAAATCCAGCTTTGAACACAGGTTAACTGGTGCCTTCATCCCCCCTTCCACCCCCAGTGGGGGTTCAAAGGTACAATTTAGCACAGAATAAATGTGCATGTCTGGAATGAAATTTAAAATGTATCTGCTCCTTTTAAAACTCGGCTTCTCCTTTTCAGGTCCTGGAAATGGCCTGGTTTTGCTTGCAGGTTCCCATCAGACCTGCTGGCTATGATCCTGGCTGTAGCCTCCCTCTTTTCTTAGCTGTTTACTTCTCTTAGGAGTTGGAACCAGGAGGGAAGAGCATCCAGAGGACTCAGGTAATTTAGTTTGTAGCCATCTTTGGCTTCAATCCTTTGGCACCCTCTGACAAGCAGAAATAGCATCTTCTTTCTATACTAATGGCATTATCTTAGCTGGAAGAAGGGATTTGTACCAGGGCTCTAATAATAGCTCACATCTATTGAATGCTTTCCACATGCCGGTGTCTTTGTACTAAGTGCTTGGAATTCTTTATCTCCATTTTAATCTTTATTTTAAACTTTATGAAGCCACTCTTCATCATCTCCCTTTTACAGATGAGGAAACCGAGGCTTGGGAAGTCCATGCACCTGGTGGAGCTGAGGTCAAGCCTAGGTCTGTCTGACTTCAGAACACATGCGGGCATTCTGCACCCAATCTTCAGGGCATGTGGCCTTAGATCAGAGGAACCCTCATCTTTTGCTTTTTAAAGAGAGTTAAATGGGGAGATTGAAAAGGAAACCGCTTCTGAGAGTGTCCTTAGAGAGCCGCACAGTCAGGAGCCAGGTCCAGTCAAGTTAGGGCAAATAAAGCAAAGAGTGCTGGCCAATCACAGCGCGGGCTTTTTCTGTTTAGAAAAACAGAATTGCCTTTAAAAGGAGATTTACTGCAAATGACATTAGAAGGAAAGAGTGAAAACTTTGAACTGTGGAAATGGAGGGAGACTGAGACTTGAGCACATCAAACCATGTGGGGAACAGCAATGCTTTCTTGGCACCCAGCTCAAATCACAGGAGCTTGGGTTCTTGGAGGTAGGATGGGACAGCCAGGCAGAGCACTGACCGCGGAGCATCCCAGGCTTCACTAGGGGCTGAAGGATGACACGAGGTCACTGGTTTCCCGCAGCATTGGTGAACAAGTGGTAACCTGACCCCTGGCCTAGTCAGATGGTGGCATGAGAACACTGGCTCAGCCTGCTCCCCTTGAAGTGTGGCCTGGCTTCCTGTCTCTCCTGGCCTTCTGGCTTTTATCACACAGAAATAGAAGAGTAGAATGCATAGGGAAGATGGATAACATTTAAGTGACTCAGAAAAGTTTTGCAGCAACATGGACCTGTTTCAAGAATTATTTTTAGGTGCAGACATTTGGTCCCAATGGGAAATAAAACTTAAAAGGACAGTTATAATTAGGTCATATTTGGAGAAACTTATTACATTTTGCTGGATGTCCCAGGAGTAGTATATCTTAAATGATTTTAGTATTTGATTCAATCATGGTGCAGAATTTCATTTTTCTATGCAATAATTGGGAAGCAAACAAGAGAAATTATGATAACAGCGTTAGATAAAAGTAAAGGCAGGAATAAATCTAATTTGGAATAGAAGAAAGAGAAATGTCATACAGTTGTCTTCCGACTCCTGTCCATTTCTTTTCTCCTTGGCTGCATCCTAAAGTAATATCTATGGAAGGAGCCTGCAGCCATCCCCACATTTCCTGTTAAATGTCTCTTCACTTCTACCCAGGATGGCTGTTTGATCAAAGACAACCCTTCTATTTCCCAAGTAAAACTTAGTGAAGTAATTCAGTGGTGGAAAGGCTGGTATCTTGTTGGGAGCAAAATAAATGTTAACGCTGGCCACAATATTGTTTCCCTGATCTCTGTACAGGTTTCAGAGCTGAGGGCCAACCAGGGTCCCAAGTTATAGGACCTTTGGGAGTGAAGCTGGCAAGCAAAAGGGAGAAAAGACTGGAGATGGGGTAAAGAGAAAACAGTGGCCAAAACAAGGGGTCACAGTGCTGTCCTGTGAAGAGCATCCCAGGAGAGCTTTATATGACTGGAGACCAGCAGAGGGACCAGCCCTTTGCTCTGCGTTCTCCAGGCAACTGAACAAATGGTGAACTCTGGCCAACTGCCTTCTCTCCAAGCCATCCCAGCACTAGAAGGAAGATTTGAAACAAGGGACACTAATATTTTTCTGCAGATTAGCAGAAAAATATTAAAATGGGCCAGCAATGTTCTTTTCCTCTGGAAAATACATAATATATTCTTTTTTTTTTTTTAAAGAGGGAAGGACAGAGAGAGAGGGAGAGAGAGAATCAATTTTTATTGAGTTTTTCACATGGCTTTTGTTGCTCTGATACTTAGTTGTGTACGTGGGTGCTGGGGTTTGAACCCGTGTACTCGCGCATGCCAGGCAAGTGCCGTAACCACCGAGCCACCACTCCAGCCCCCCTACATCATATATTCTTATAGCTAAGTACTTGCCCACAGAAATGATTTTACTCCCTAACCTCCTCAATATTAAAGTTTATAACTTCAGTGTTCTTTAGCATTCATCTGGAATTAAATCATAATTTGCCTTGGATAAGTGGATTTGTGGCCATTTATCAGTTAAATAAGATAGAAGACTTAAACATAGAGATCAAAGCTATATGTACCAAGAACCCATCCACATTTGGTGCATGAGGGATGTTAGTTAGGGATAAGTGGCCACAATGGGTTGTGTCCCTGATTGTAGAGAAAATGGTGATGAGTCAGGCTTGGTAATCAGGGAGGGCCAGTGGCAACCATCCATAAACACAGTAGCCATGGTAACAGGCAGCTAACACTCAGTGTCCACTCCCTGTAGCAGGTCAATGTCAACGTGTCTACTGTTTCCTATCTCATCTGCCCTTTACCTAATCTACAGCTGGAAGCCAGAAAGTGTGTTCTGCTGTTATGGAATCTCAGTGGGAGGTCAGGGAGATCAGGAGTCAGGGAGGTCATCCTCTCTTCTAGGTCCAGCCATCTCACTGACCCAGGTTCCAGTCTGCCCCAGCCCACTGCTTTCTATGCCACTCTGGGGGAGATCTTTTCTCTTACTGTGCTCCTGTCGGGAAGACCTTCCTCCGACCTGGTGGACTAATCTGGTGGATGATGGATGGATTGTGATTTCTAGAGCACACACAACACCTTAACCTGAAGGTCACCCACTCCAACACTTATAGGACCCAAACAAGTTATATAAGTAAACATAGGTGAAGTGGGGACCAAAAGAACTGAAGATAAGCTCCTCTTTCGTAATATGGTGAATGGGTCCTGTGTTACCAGACTTACCCCCTTCTCCCCACCACCATTTTAGAGAGCATTTAGGAATCTGGATTTGAATATGAATTGATATTCAAATATTGGATAATTAATTCAAATATTAAAAAAAAACCCTCATAGATCAAATGAACAAATTAAAACATAAACACAGACACACAAGCATGTAAAAGCCTCTGCATTAACTGGAGGAACTTGTCTGTGGGGTGGAATGTCATCTTGGTGCACCACTGGTTACTTTGGGAACAGGAGTGGGGCTGAGTGGGGACTTTTACATTTTTCTCAGTATACTTTTCTATTGTTTGAATCTTTGGCAATGAGAACACATTCATGTATTACTTTTACAATTATTTCAGAAAATCAACTGACTGAAAAATCCAAGAGAGACTGCATTTAGGAATTGGAAGACTACAACATGTAAGAATGGTTGGAGGCTGACAAATTCACTGCACTCAAGACACACTCTTAGTGTATGTCAAAAAAGAAAGAAAGAAAGAATTTGGAAAAAGAAGAAAAAGATCAAAAGAACTATCAATTTATGAAATTTGAACAGGATCCCTTTAAAAAGGAGACAACAAGGAAGCACTCTTAGACCCTATCTCAAAAAAAAAAAAAAAAGCCACAACAAAACAACAAAAAATAAAAACAAAACAAAATAAAAAAGAAGTTCAAGTTGGTGAAATCTCATAGAAAGTCCTTTTCGAGCCTGTGTCCTCAAGCATGCCCAGCAAGCGCCTTAACCGCTGAACCACTGCTCCAGCCCCAGAAAGTCCTTTTTATGAGTGAAATTAAGAATCTCTTTCAGGGGCTGGAGTGGTGGCTTAGTGGTTAAAGTGCTTGCCTGGCATGTGTGAGGACCTGGATTTGAACCCCAGCACCACATACACAACTAAGTGTCAGAGAAATAAAAATCAGATGAAAAACTAAATAAAATTGATTCTCTCTTTCTCTCTCTCCTTTTACTCTCCCTCTATCTTAAAAAGAAAAAGAAAAAAAGGATCTTTTCCATATTTAAGAGCCACTTATTTCTTTTTTTCTCTGGACTCTGATTACATTCTTTTCCCACGTTCCTACTGTCTTTTGACATTTTTCTTATTGATTTCTAAGAGCTCATTATATTTTAGGAAAATTAATCTTCTGTGTTACTTTTTTTTTGGTTTGTCTTTTGTTCTTGCTATTCTGCTAAGTTTTTGATCATCTATAGTAATATTTATAAATATTTTCTTTAATAGATTCTGGGTTATAATTAAATTCACCCCACTCAAAAATCATAAACATGGGGCTGCAGCGGTGGCTCAGCGGTTTCAGCGCTTGCCTGGCAAGCACGAGGACCCGGGTTCAAACCCCAGCACCACGTACACAACTGAGTGTTGGAGCAACTAAGGCCATGTGAAAAACTCAATAAAGTTGTTCCTCTCTTTCTCTGTCTCTCTCACTGTCCCAATCTCTTTAAAAAAAAAAAATCATAAACATAATATAATTCATCTGTTTTCATGTTTTCCTCTAGTAACATTAAGATTTTCTTTTCTACATTTAAATCTTTGATCAGTTGAGAATCTATCCACATATATAGGCTCAGTTTCATCTTTTCCAGATGGCTACAACTACTTGACATTCACAATTAAATACATGTATTACCATGATTAAAAAAAATAAAAAGTGGCAGAGAAGCCCCCCTGATGGCCTGAGGTGAGGAGGGAAAGGAGGAAGTGGAAAGGTCACGGCCTCTTTCCCAGCCCGTGTCCCCTCACTCCCACTTAGGTGGCCATCTAAGTGTCATGACCCCTGGAGGTTTTGACAGGTGGGGACACTTGACTGCAAACAACAAAACCCAAAAATAACAACAACAAAAAACCAGACTGTGAGTCACTGTCGCTAATGAGGGTCCCATTTGGGGGATGCTGCCGGGCTCAGACACTGGAAAAGTGAGTGGAATACCAGAGCCTGGGATCAGCTCCGGGATGTCATGGTAGAATTCCCTGCCGCAGGATGACTCAGCGTGAACTAACTTCCTGTGTGTCTGTGTTTAGGCTCCAATCCCTGGGAGAGAGCCGTCATGCCTTTTCCCTGTCCTTAGCAGCCCAGGTCCTTGGATCAGCAGAACACCAGAACCATGTGGGCAGGGCTGCGGGTGCATTTTATCCAAAGAAGAAATGCTGGGCAACAAAACCAAACAAAGCCTGGCTGCAGCTGTCCACAACGTTTGTAAAAATAGTAACAATAAAAATAGCGACTGTTCGCTGCCCATTTCCTAGAGGCCAGGGACTTCGCTGAGTATTTTATCTCGGTTACCTTCTTACCAGCTCTGTGAAGTGGATATTCTTCTTCCCATACACAGGTGTGGAAACTGAGGCTGAAGAGAGAATAAGGGATGTCTCTAAGACACAGCTAGTCCATGGCGTAACCAGTGCACAACACTGAACACGCCAGCCCCAACCCAGACTCTGCCTTGTAACCGTTAGGTGACATTGTCCTCTGAGGAAGAACTGACCTCAGTGCTGGTCCTCTGGCTTTAAACAGCTGCAGAGGCTTGTTCTATCACTCAGGGTGCTCCTTCAGGTCCCCATCAGTTATCCAGGAGATTGTTGCTCTTCTCTTGGGAAGCCCCGGATGCTCACAGCAAGAAGGGCAAAGACTTCTCATTTGCTCTTGCATGGCAAAAGTCCTCTGGGCTGAGCCAGATGACCATAGCAGGGCACCGCCTTCTCTTACTGGGTGCATAACCCGCCTCCACCCCATCAGACCCCGCAGCCAATGTCTGAGCGGTCAGTCTGTGCATCTTCTGCTCTCTTTCCTCAGGTTGGGCCCCTCTCCACTGGGTATACTGCATGGAACGACGAGCAATGGCCTTTGTCCCAGTAGTCTTAGTCACCACACTATAAAAGTCAATAACTATCCCTAGAATAGGGTCAATGCATGAAAACACACTGCACCCTTCCACCTGCCCTGGAGTCTGTTCAGCTGTGTCTCGGTGGCTGAGTTAGAACCAGGTGCTGCATCTAGTCCTCACCCTGAAACCCACACCACAGTACATCCCTAGCTCCCATTGGCCCCAGTCAATGCCAGCAAGCGTTTCCTGAAGGACTATGTGGCCAGCAGTGTGCTAGCTCCGGTAGGCCACCCCTAAGCTGCAAATTCTTCTTCCAATGCCCTCCCTTTCACGCTGCAGAGATTTTTAAATTCTGCCATTCCCTGGCCCTCTGGGGGATGTCAGCTGCCTTGTGGTGAGGATATTCAAGTGGACCAAGTGGTCTACAGGTGGAACACAACCTGAAAACCACAGGAGTGAGCCATTTGGAAGCAGGTCCTCCAGATGACTGCAGCCCTTGCGGATGTCCTAGCTGTAACATCCTGAGAGTCCTCAAACCAGAACTGCCCAGTTAAGGCAGTCCAGATCCCTGACCCACAGGCGTTTCGAAAATAACAAACATCTAGCACTGTTTATTTAATCCATGCTGTTTTGGAGATAATTTGTTACATGGAAGTAGAAAACTAATATAATTTCAGATTGACCCAGTGCATTTAACTTGTTTTCAAAATTTGATATACTCTAAACTTTATAGGAAAGGGCTTGAATTACAACGGCTGATATGTAAATGGAGGGAACTGGTCTGGAGATGTAAAAAGTGAAAGATTGTCGTAGTCCCCAGTCTGGCTTGGGAATGTCCTTTGGAGACCGTGAGTCCTTGGGAGCAGCATGTGTCCACCTTGATGAGGACACAAAGGCTGGAGCCCTCGCTCGGTGGCACGTGCTTGTGAAAGCGCTTGTCTGCTGGTTCAGTTGCCCGTTGCTGGTTTATCAATGGTGCTTGCCCGTAATAAAGTACAGGGCTGGGGCCAACTCTGCAGCTCCCAATCTAGAGCTGTTGTTGTCCTCACTAAACTTCAGAGTGACCTTAAACTATATCCTCTAGTGGTGACACAGCTAGAATGGTGTTCCACTGGGGATGTTAATTAGACCCCTACAGGATATACAAGATAGAAAATAACCCCTTACTGAGCAGCACAGACTCCCGTGTCCTCTTCAGATTCACGCAGCCACCCTCACTCTGTAGTACATTTCTCTCCACTGCAGTGAATGGTGCCAGAGGAGAGGCTCCAGGGGCTTCCAGCACCTGCCCTTTTGCCACCAAGAATCACCTGACATCTCGATTGACAGAGGCATTTGGTTCATAGAATCCATTCCTGCTCTTGGGGTGCGTGGCTCACAGAGGTGCAGGCTATGCGAGAAACTTGACCCTCCTGAGAATGGTTGGGTTGGCTTTTGGCAGGATGATTGCAAGTTCTCCTTTGGCTCCAATTCTCTTAGAGTCCACCAGATTATGAGGGGGGGGGGGAAGTAGGGAAGGCTTCTATCAGCCATATTAAGGGTAGAAGCAAAAGACCCACAGAAAGGGAGTATTTATGAGTATGGTCAAGATGAAGTCAACGATTCCTGGAGACTTCGCTAGTGATAATAATAACAACTACATTAGAAGTGATGTTTGTTGAGCATTTGGCTGCCAATGGAATGCTAAGCATTTGACAACTATTTTCCCCTACAAGGAAAATATTGCTTTTATCCCCATTGAACTGAAGAAGAGGCTGAGGTTCAGGATGGTAAGCTATTCTAGGTTTACATGGCTGAAATATTGTCTCCCTCCAAGTCTGCCCACCAAAGAACCCATATCCCTAACCAAGATGTGATCACTGTCATGAACATTGGTGATTTTTGAGTGTCTACTTGTTTCCAAGCGAATGTGTTCCATCTCAAGATTGTCAAATCCAGGTAATGCCTGACATCAAGGAAGGAGAAGGCAGAAAAAACCAAAAGGTGGGGTAGCTCAGACTCCATGCTGTAGTAGATGATCATGAGACTGATCCTGTGTTAAAAAAAAGATGAATCATGTCCTTTGCTTTGAAAAGTAGAGAGGTAGATAGTTTATTTTATAATTACAATTTATATGAAAAGTTGGTTCTTGAAAATTTCTATTATCTAGGATACGCTGAATACAATTCCCACTATTCCCCAGTGATGTTCATCATCTAATGAAGCATTTCTCCTATTGCAACCCCACTGCTAAATGATGCATGACTGTGTTGTATACCATGCTTATTATACAGATAAGAAAACCAAAGCTCAGTGAATTTAAGCAACTTGCTCCACATTAGAGAGAGGATAAGTATTTGAGGCACAGATACGCATACCAGTCTTCTTGATCTGTGAATTTTTCAGATAATCTCATTGCTTTTGGTCATGATAGGCAAAGAAGACACTGTGGTCAGGTGGGGTTCATATGTGGAGTAAGAACTGAGAACAACTTCTGCATGAATATAAACATTAGGGAGTGA